>NW_022045865.1:1877046-1907816 GCF_001654015.2 Drosophila navojoa
GGGGATCTCGTAGTCGAGCAGTCTCGACTAGAGCTTTCTTTCTTGTTTTTTTATGGGCTATCTTATTAAGTTGCTGAACGCTCAGGTAAAACGTGAAACTTCCCAAAAATATACCTTAAATATATCTATATATGTATAAGCTAAGCTTGCAGTCGACATCTTTATAAATTGCGCCAAAATAATAAAAAACAAGCCACTCAACATAAATCAAATGAGAGATTTTGTTGTTTTTCTGTGTGGAAATTCTGCGGGCGTGCTGCGATCAGCATTGGCATCGGCATCGGCTCGCAGCTGAGGCCCTCTTGGCCATCTTTGGCTTTGGTGTCCCGTTGTGCAGTTGGCCAAAAAGGGGCATTCGAATTCAAATTCAAATACAAATTCGAATGTAGAAGTCGAAGTCGATGTCGAAGTTGAATTGAGCATTGCGCAGTGCGCTGTGCGCTCTCGTAGCTCACGAAATGTTTTATATCTCGCGCATATTTAAACAATTTCGGCTCGTTAGTTAAGAAAACGAGTTTGGGCCAACGGCGGGCAGCGGGCGCACGGCCGGGGCCAGACAATCATAGCAAAAATCACGAAGTGTCCTTAGCCAGAGCAGCAGGGCAGCCAACTGCGGCAAAGGAAATGATTGCATTTAAAATTCAAACTCGACTCGGATCGTTGGAAAAACAGCTGAAGTCGGCGCAAAAGCCATGTCGCCACGTTCTCATGCCGGCACAGGCAGGGAAGGAGACGGGGACGGGGACGGGGACGGGGACAGGGACAGGCGCTCGGTAAGAGGCTCAGCGGCCATTTAGGCCGCGCCAGTCAACGAAAAACTTACAATACAAAAGGCAGTGGAAGCAGTGGAGAAAAAAAAAAACAGTCAACAACTGAATAAAAAACATTTTCGAATACAAATGTTGGCATTGCATAACAAACGTTTTCTAAATGAGGCTAACTAAGCAGGCAGCGAGCTGGTGGTGCGGCGGTGGGGCAGGCAGCATGGAGTGGTCTGCATATGTTTGAATTGATGATGACTTTTTCTCCTTGTATGTATGTGCACACAGCGCTACCTCCCCCTCCCCCTGTACTGCTCCCTTCCTGTGCCCGCCTTGCACCCTATGGGCCCCTCGTCCCGCCATTTGGCCTTTTTAGCCGTTTCGTGTTTGGTTTTTGTGTCGTGGCTCTTTGCTTGGCTGGCTTGGCCTGCGCTTGGTGGTGGTCCGACTCTCCGACTGCGACTTTTTGCATAATAAGACCACAAAGCTAACGGTTAAATGCTGCCCTGCTCCGCACTCTTCATTGCCCTCAACACACACACACACACACTCTCAAGTTTTGGCCGTCCTGACCAGGCAAATATTTGATTTGGTCTAAAGGTTTTTTTTTGCTTTCCTTTTTCTAGTTTTTGTTGCTTTTTTCTTTCTTTATTTCTTTTTTGCTGGCTCTGTCGACATTTCTATGACTGATTTAATCAGCAGACTTTGACAAGAGCCAGGAAGTCGCCCAACCACCACCTGCCTGACCCACCTATTCCCCGCTCTAGCCCCTCTAACCCCGCTGACGCCACTCTCGGCTCCGCTCACTTTTCTGTCGACTCAGGCAGTTAACGGGAAAGGCACACGGCGCAAAATTAAATTAATTAGAAATCTGATAAGCTCTCTTACTCGAATTGCGCCTCAGTTAATTTGCAAAAACTGTCAAGTTCTATGTAGACAAGAGCAGAGAGAAACAGTGAGAGACAGAGGGAGAGCTGCTGGGAGAATGCATGTTAAAGGTTGACATTAAGGCAGATAGTAAACAGTAAACTGAATTCTAATTGCTTTCAGCCTGGCGCTAGTCGCACCATTAATATTTTATATTTATTGGCACAGACAATAAAGTCCTCATAATATTTACTGTCTGTCACCTTAGACACGGCTTTGGCATTGCCATTAAAAATTAATTCTCATTTGAGACTAAAAAATACAACAGATGCTCTATGGAGCATCTTATAGCAGGTCTTAGGTTACTCATTAGCATTCGAAACATAATCTATTTTTCGCCTGACAACAACAATTGAGCTTAGAATTTATTAATTATGAATTCGAATTTCCTATTTACATATATATGCATAGACATGTACATACATATATTATAAATATATATTTATTTATTTGTTATATTTTGTGTTTCATATTCACATTAAATTTTAAAATGTTTTTTGTTTTTTTTTTTTTAGTAAAAAAAAAGCAATATTCGAATTTCATACTCTATTGCTTTTTCTCAAGATTCTCGATATTTTCTTCACTTCATTGACTTATACCTTAGATTTTGATCCGTCAATTATTATTCAATATATTATGATTCAACTACAGCTCAATTCTACTCATTTTTTAACTAGATCTCCATTAGAAATCATTTAAATTTAAAGTAAAATATATTTAACTTGTCATTCGCGTATATTTAAATTATAAAAACTAGAAATAAATATCGTCTGATTCGTATTAAGACAGAATAAAAAATTAAAATTAAATTTTAATACAAGTAGTTTTAATGATTTCTAATAATATTTTTCTAGGACGATTTTAGGCGATAAAACCAACCTTTCGCCATCCTCTTACTATTTTCGCCTCACTTGCCCTTAGCTAATTTAGCCAACTATTTCGAGATATTTACCTGCGATTTGTCTGCTTTATTCTTTTTCTTCTTTTCTCTTTTTTGCTCCTGGCAGTTGGCAGTTGCTGGACACTTAATAAAAAACTGACAAATGCCAGGCGCATTCGTGGCCTGTCTACCTAAAAGGCAATGCCAAAACACGGCACAATCTGCCTGTGTGTGTGTGTGTGTGTCCTGTCCAGCCAGCATCCTGCGAGCGAATTTTCAACGGAAGCGCAAATTAGCAGCGCTGCCGTCGCTCGAGGTTCGCGCGTTTTGTTTATGACACTTGGAACTACAATTTTTTATGACTCGACTCGAGATGCTTAAAAAACAAAGGCACAAACGGCTCAAGGCCCAAGGACGAGACAGGACCTTGACTATGTTTGGCCATTAAGAAGTTAATTATCAATCATAAAAATGCGCTGTGGCTCATGTGTTTCGACTTTTTGGCTAAAAAAATGTGTGCCGAGTGCATAAAAAACCTGGGAAAGGGACTCGCTCAAGGATAAGTCTAACATCGAATGTTCCAACGTCTGGCAGCAGTTCGTGCCGCCTTCAATTTACGAGCATTTGCACAGAAATAACGCGGCATGAACAACATTTCTCATTCGCTTGGAGTTTTCGGCACGAAATTCTTGTCATGATTCGATCGAATCCAGAGGACACAGACACGATGTGACCAACAGCAACAGCAACAACAACAACAACAACAGCAACTTGGTAGAGAAGATACAACCAGCAACGTTCACATGTTGCACTTCGGGGGTCACCAAAGTTCAGCTCAGCTTCAGTTACAGAGTCCAAAAGTCGTGGTTCAGATAACAAAAACAAAAAACAGTGCTGAAAGAAACGAACATTGAGAACATTGTCGATGGCTGAATTGTCAACTGTTGAGCGACACACTCACACAGCTGCAAATGTAACCGATCGAAGCGGCAATCCAATTAAAACTATTCCCAAATCTAAGACAAACTCTGGGCAGCTCTCAATAGAAGAGCTCTCTAAATGGAAGATCGAAATACAGATCAAAAAGAATGTTGTATTTATCATTATATATATAAAAGGTATTTTTTTAAATAAAATTCCTTTTCTTTATATATATTTGTAATTCGTTTTTAATCATTCTCAATTTAAATATATTATATATTTATCATTTAAAATAAGTATTTACAGCTTGAAGAATAGTTTCATATTAAGAGATCTATAGATATCGATATAATTATTAATATATTGTACATAATTATATATCTACTGCACTAAAAAAAAAAAGGAAACAAATTGTATAATTCAAATTTATTTTTAAGACATAAATCGCAGTCATTAATTTTGTCTCAGATTCAGCTTTCAGCCAAAGATTAATCACTTATCAAGTAGCTAAATACTTTCTATAGCACCCCAACTATATATACTATCTATGCCCACTACATACCAAACTATTCGATATACTGCATTGGAGCACATCAAATAGAAATAAATATATGTATATGAGCAATAAATCAGGCAAAAATGACAGAAAATTTGATAAAAAAGCAAAGTTGATAAAACGAATATAGAAAAACAAAAAAAGCGAACGAGCTGGACATGGCGAGGGGGAAAAACATACAACAAACTCGTATAACATTTTAATAAAGAATCATAAATTTCAGAAGAGACGACAACAGAAAGAGTAGAAAAAAAAGACATAAGAAGATGAAGGAGAAGGAGATGAAACTGCAAAGACAACGACAAAAGCAACTTGGAAGATGAGCGCTAAAAATAAATAAAACTATTAATCAGTGGAATGTTGCAGCCGAGGATGGGGCAGAAATTTTCCCTTTGCTTGCCGCCTGGAAAATGAACAGCGCCAGCGGTTGTGGCCATAAACAATTTTTAAAACAACTCTTTTTGCCAAGTCTTGTGCTAAGATGATGATGAAGAAGAAGTAGAAAAAGAAGCAAGAAGGCAGCAAGACGCTTTGCCAATTGTGGCGCGGTTTTTCAACGGCTGCCAAGAAAAGCCAAGAGGAAAAGTGCAGCAAAAGCAACTAGAACAGCAACAACAACAATAATAAGAGACAGCAGCAGCAACAGGAAAACAGTCGAACAAAAACAAAGCACACAGCCAGAGAGCAAAAGAATGCGACACTGTCCCTATGTATAGAAATGAGTGTGTTTGTGTGAGTGTGTTAGTTGAGTGAAAAAGGGGGCGGGCTTGGCCGACGGCATAAGAAATGCCACTTGCGAATATTGTGTGCCAACGATAAACACTTCACTTCGGCCATTAAAATCAGCCAGAGAGAGAGCGAGCGTGCGAGAGCGAGAGCAAGAGCGAGTGCGAGCGCACAGCCATGCACACACACACACAAGTAACGCACAGAGATACTCACACACACTCACGCAAAGCACCAGAAGCCGAGAGAGCGAATGAGTGGCCAGGAATGAACGTGAGTGAGTGAGTGAAAGAGCGAGCGAGCGCAAGACAACAGCCCAAATGAATAATAGCGTTGCCGCAAGACAAATAACCCAGCCTTTTCTTCATATGCGCTCGCTCACTCGCTCTCGCACAGACTGAGCGTATAGGCGGCGAGCATGTGCGCGCGCCTGCTTTGACTTATGGCAAATAAATCAGGCAGACATTGTGTGCACTGCCTGTGTGTGTGTGTGTGTGTTCGCGCGTGTTTGGCTGTGTGCGTGAAGGGGAAATACAATTCCAGCACTTGCTCGCACACAGAGTCGAAACTGAAACTGAGTGACAAAAACCGTTGGGCACTCTTCACACGTAGTTAATGTTAGTTGTACGAGCGCTTGTTTATTAATTAACAATATGGAATTCATTTAATATTTATAACATTTCTTACCGAGCGCGATTTACGAGCGACAATCGCTCAATTTTTGTGCACATAAACAATTTGGGTTTTCGGTTGTGCGACGAGGCGACAAATGAGCATAAAGCGAATTAAGCACGTCTTTTGCCTGGAAATTTATGTGAGAACTGGCAAAAAGACAACAACAGCTACAATAACACAAAGCACTGTTGCTCGCATTTTAAATACAATTTTAAATGCAATAAATAAATTTAATTTGCAACACACGCGACGCTATTTATTTCTGTTGCTGCTGCTGCTGCTACTGCTTCTTCTTCGTCTTCGGTTCGCTTTTTGCGCATGTTCCGTAAATGTTGCCACAAAATAAACAGCAACGAAAAATTACTCAACTGCAAGTCGCATGTTTTATGGCCGCAGGGCTGCAAAATTTATCGCACTTGCCGCGCTTTCTTATGCGCCGCCATAAATTCCATACACTCACACAGGCATATCGAACGAATGCCAGAGAGAGAGACAGAGCGAGAGAGAGAATGGGAGAGTGAGCTTGATGCGAGATTTGAAAATATATTAACGTTCGTCTCTCGATGGTGTTTATTTATAGATTTCGCTCTTTTGAACAATTACTTGCTAAACTTACTGCACTTGACACTTAATGAGCGCATAAACAATTCGCTAGCAACAACAGCGCACTCAAAATCAATAAAACATTGAATCTCACATTGCGACGCGACGCGGCTCGAGCGCTCATCGATTTATTTATGTGTGCGCGCCGAAAACAGAAAGAGCTCAGACTCCGCATAGCATGCGGCCAGACGCTGAAGAGAGCGCGTTTTCTCGCCTTGAGCTTGAGCGCTTTTTTTGCATAAGCTGCCGGTCAATAAAGCACTCATTTATTGCCTTGCTTTATCACCAGAAGCGGCAGCAGCAGCAGCAGCAGCGACAGCGGCAGCGACGCGTCGCTGGAATAGCAGCGCATTCGATTGTTATATGGGTCAATTCCACTGGGAATTGTGTGAGTCGCTGGCCTGCTTAGCAGTGGCCGTCGGAGTTTGCATGCCGCACACAATTATATAATAGCGCCATTGCGATGCATTAAAAATTCAGTTAATGAATTTTATTTTAATTTTTGCTAACGCTGTCATTTAAATTACAGTCAACACCTCATCAAAACGAATGTTTTTCCACCCGCAGCTGAGCGGCTGCAATGCATTTTAATGAAAGAAACTCCGATTGTGTGTGTGTGTGAGTGTGTGAGAGGATGTTGTGTCTATGTATGGCTCGATTGCACGATTTATGTTCAATTCGATTCGAGCTGCATCCGAAATCTGATCCCGCATAAAGCTCGATAAAGCTTTGCTCGCTGAGCCCTTCTTAGTTGCCGCTAATGCCCAACAGATGGCTCTGCGTGGCCAGCTTGACTCATTTATTGTGCTCGCCTCTCTAACTCTTCTCAATTACGGTTGTTGCTGAATGAGCGACGGCCAAGCCTTAAAAGTTATTTTTGGCAAACCAACACACGCACAACGCATGAATGTGCGTGAATGCAAAATGGTTTTAGTCAGCTGGAAACGAGTGCGGGCTGGGAGGGCGACTTCGCGTGCGTGGAAGCACAAGCACTGAGAAGTTTATGAGTTCAGCAAGCGAGTGCGAAACGTGCAGCATGTACAATGAGTCGAAAAAAATAAAACGGAACTGCCAATAAGTGCGGAGCGATCACTTGTAGATCACGCTCAATAAGATTGGCTCTTGATGATGTGAGTGTGTTGTTTAATGAGTAATTAACACAGTCATTTATATTATTTATGTAACTTCTGTAAAGACGAAATTCGGAATTTTCAAAATCCAATATTTTACAATTATTCATTTGTATTTGTATAATTTTTATAAAATGTAGTTTCTATTTTACGACAAAGTATTGACCTCCCCAATGTCAGCGCCTGTCACATTTCAATTAAAATGCTGATAAACGCTGTTGATTTACGCCAGCAACTTTTTTATTTTCCCCTAGCGATTCGGAACTGTAGCCCATAGGGAATTCAGCGGACCGCTAAGCTTAATCTACACAGAAAATGAAATAAAATTGCTTGACATATTTGATTTTACCTTTATCGTGAAATGTATGTAAATTATTATAACAAATAAATAAATCAAGGAACTTGTGAATAATGTTGTTAAGGTCAGGCAAAAATTCAGCACATTAATTTCTGCAAGTGTACAACTTAGTGGGTGTAACTGTTGTCTGTTCCAAAGTGTGCGTACGTGTGTGAGTGAGAGAGTATATCTGTGTGTGCGTGTGCAGCTGAAGGCACAATGATAAATGTGGAAAAAAAAAAGAAATTGGGTGAATAAATAGCCCAGATTCCGTTGAGCAAGCAGAAAAAAGGAGAAATAAAAAAGCTAAATGAGAAAGAGAGCGCGAGTGAGCGTATGAATGAGTGAGAGAGAAAGAGAGATAGAGGCACAAAAGGAGCAGCAAGGCAAGTGGAACTGAAACAAACAAAACTTTGCTTGGCCAAAGGACAAACCGCTAAAGCGCCGTACGAAAAGCGCAAAGCAAACAGCGCGACGAAGAAGGAGAGGCAAAAGAAGGCGCAAAGTCGAAAGAAGACGAAGAACACAAACAACAACAAACGGAGCTCCAAATGCCATTTATCAATGGCAAAGGAATTCGGAATTCAGTGCGGAAAGCTACACAATGTTGTCGAGGGGGAAAAAGTAAAAAAATAAAATAAGAACGAAAGAGCTTTGAGAGCGAGGAGAACATTAAGGACAAATATGAGAAACTAAGTGGAAATTGGAATTGGAAGCTGACAAGAGGGTCGCCTAAATGGATTTGGTATTTCTAATTTATATAATTATATATAGAAGACTCCAAATATTTAAGCTAGTTGGTATAAATAAATAGTTGGACAGAGATAGCACCAAGATATTCGTGTTTACTTATTTCATTGGTAAAACAACCCTTAAGCATATGTAGGTAAACATTAAAGGGTTGTTATCCTATTGATCTATTGGGATTTTCAGTGAAGTTATTGTGGATATACAGGCATATATTAATTCAAGAGAGTAATAAACCTTTTGTATTAAATCTATTTGTATATATATATAGAGATATATTCAGAATCTAAATAATTTCACTAATATAGTATATATGTATGTATATATATAAAATATCATTATTATTAAAGATATATTTAATTAACTCTATATATTAAAATAGATTTTTGTAGAGATATATGAATAAAAGTGAAGGTTCTCATCTCATCTATGTCTATTAGGATATGTTTAAAAATATTTAAAAAGTATACTAAAATATATAACATAATACAAGACAGATGAAGACATATTCTGAATTATTAAAATAAATAAATATCTGATCTGCTCCGCTTTTTTATTAAGTTGAATATTTGTATATAATATTCATATTATTTGATGTTGGGTATTGGAAAAAGATTTATATATATAGATATGATCAAAGAATATTTTAGATTTTGGACATGTATATAGTATATATAGTTCTATACTTATATAGTATATACTTATTTCAGTCTACTTTATTAACTTGCCTACTTTGGATAACATAACTCCGGGATATCTTTTACATCTGTGTAAACACATTCATATATCTTAAATTGCTTTATATTTCACAGCATAGCAAAAAATATTATTCTACGTTGACCGATTCTTAAGCCAAATGCACACACATTCACGCACACACACACATGCACACAGAGAGAGAGACAACAAAAAGCGAACTCTGCACGCGGTCCACACGTAATCAAAATATATAAAAAAGAGATATCCAAGTAAAGCTAGCGACATAAATAAATAATTTTTATATGCACGCTCTATGCGTGTAACGTCTATGTGTGTACGTGTGTGTGAGTGTGTGTGTGCGTAGGTGTGTTTGTCTGAGAGAATAAGCGAAACAAGGATAACATGACTGATTATGTAAGCAAATGTGGCCAAAGCGAGGACGCGCACAAATAAAGCTCAACGCATTTTGGGTGTCCTGGCAAAGCTGCCACGCCCCCCGCACGCCCTGGCATCCACGAACAGCCTGAGGCGCTATTTTTCTGCTTGGCCTGCCCTTTTTTTCGGCAGTTTGCCGCAGCAGGTTGATTTCCACACACACACACACACTGACAGGCTATGCGTGCGTATGTGTGTGTGTGCGTATTGTTGTGCGTGTTTTTGAGAAAGTGGCACAATTTTTATTTTACGAACGCCTAATGTAATAAAGCCCGCCCCGAGACAGCCAAAGGCTGGCTAAAATGTATTGCCTGCGTTTAGCATTTCTGGCGATAAAACCAGGACCAGCAGGACACCGTGAGAGAGAGAGAGAGAGAGAGAGAGTGAGTGAATGAAGAAGAGCCTGCAGCTCCCGTAACAAATCTGAGGTTGCCAAAATTAACAGAGAGACTGGAGCTTGGGTGGGGTCTGTGTGGCTGGCCATGTGTGCGGGCGAATGTGTTTTTTGGGTCCTGGATCCAGCGGCCTGCGGCCTGCGGCCTGGGGCCTGGGGCGGGGGTCAGCGGGCATAAATCAAACCGAAAATTACGCACGCATTCATCTGCTGAGCTGGCAAAAAGAAGAAAAGAAATATCTGCCACATTGCCCCACAAATGGGGGGGAGGCGTGGCAGGCGCTACAAACAGGGGTTGGCAAATGGCGGAAAATATGGGTAACTGTGCGAAATTTAATGGCGTACGAAAATCAATAAAAGGACGTCGTTAACAGCGACTTCTTCAAAGCGTCGCCCAGGTAGAGAGCAGAGATACCTAGCCATGCATTGCCGTTATTATTATTATATTTGTATTAGATAACATTTATCTGCTTCTTCTTCATCGTCTTCTTTTGGCATTTTTTGCATAATTTGATGGCATCTCGTTTGTTAATGCTAAATGGCGACTTGTTTATACTCACGCATATGAGATTCAAACTCTGCGCCGTTTGTCAAACTGCAAAAGGTTCAATAACAAGTCCAAGTCGCTGGCGAATTAAAAATGCAAAATATTGTTGCTATCGCAGCGAATGCCGAATGCGCTCATCAGTTGACTCGAACTGGCCAAAAGTGATATGAAACGTATAATAAATTCACAATGAAAATAAACTAAATCATAATCATTTCATAAGTTCACAATTTTCGACCTTCGGCAATGAATTTTGTTTGATTTGCAGTTAGCTCTGATTTCCTTTCTTGACTTTGATAGCTGCTTGGCTTCTCACACGATTGAGTGTTAGAGAGTCTTATAAGAATGGGTTTATTATATACTTCAATGTATTATAACTATTTGCAAAGTTCTTTCTGAGTCGAAACTGTTTTTTATTGATCTATCATTGTATATAAATATTTGGTATCATTTGTTTCTAAATATATTACAATTAAACAAATATGCCAAGTATAAAGTATAAAATTTATATACTTTTGCCAAAGGATTAACTTTGAAAATTATTGCAAAATGTGAATTAAATATGCAAATGCAAATGTATAAAATGCTTCCAAAGAAACTGTTTATAAATTTCAATTAGAGGTAACCATACAATAAGAATCAAGTATATAAATATATGTATATAAAATACATACTTTATTATTTCATTTATTATTTCATTTACTTTTTTAATTTTTTTAATTAAATTATTTGTTGTCTAAGAATTTTTACTTTCATAGAATTCTTTGCCAATTTTCTTTATTATTGTCCTATTTAGTAACACGAAAATAATATTTTACTCCTTTTATATGAATTAGCTATTTCTCATTCGATTATCTGCAGCTCAAATGAGATCCATCCATTAATATTGATATTTAAGATAATCCCAGCGCATTTCATACACTCACTCAGCTCAGTCATTATACGTATACAGTGCACCATATATACTGCTCAAGTGAACTCGTTTAGATTGTCTTCCACGCCAAGTAGTTTCCACTTACTGCAGCCGCCATAAACTGGCCGCCAATTAACTAATTTGCAAAAGCTTCTCCGAGGGGCAATTAAATGTACACGGACCATGGCGCCAGCCGCATGTGTGTTAGTTAGAGATACAGCTACACACACACCCTCACACTTACACAGTTGTAGATAATTAACAAGGAAGTGCAGCCAGTCGCTGCTCTACCTGAAAATGTCAAATGTCAGACGAACTGATAATTTTGTTAATAGTTAGCCCACAGATAAAACTTTACAGTATACCGGAAATTGTTTGTTCCATTCTAATGGAACTTTAGAATGTTAGAAGTTCGAATCGAACTAAGGAAATACAAAAAACTTTGCAGTTGAGCAATACTGACTGTCTAATACTCTGTCAAAGTCCAAAAGTAAATCTTGCCTCATTCACTACATTATATTCTTATATATCTATACTGTAAAACCCAAAAAATAAATATTTCCTATTCGTTTTTTATTCAATATCGGCTTTTGAAACCATTATTTTATAGCTCAAAAACTGTATTCCCACTATATGATTCGTTTCTCAATATGTATTATATACAACACTGTCTAACTAATCGTGACATAATCAGAAAGGCCATAAAATGCTAATATGCCCTACTCGTTTCACAAACTAAGATTACCTATAAGAAAAATATCAAGAAAAAGAGAAAACGAAATATTTGGCACACGCTCAGCTCTTTGCCCACTTCAAAGCCATGGAACGGGACGGATCTTGCAGTGGGACTAGGCAAAGGGAGGGGACTGGGGGGGATGTGCGAGTCCAATTGCTTCGTTTCATGTTTTTCCGCAAAGTGGCGCCAAAGTTTATCAACAATTCAACAAATTGAGATAGTTTATTGCACATTATTATGCTCCTATTGTGAATTGCGTACCAGTTGGAGCCCCTCGGGCAGCCATCGACCCATCGATAGAAGACATTTGCTCCTCCAGCTCCGCTATAAATAGCTGCTTTTGTATAACTGTGTATGCGAGCTGCGAGTGGCCGACATATGGCCACGAGACCACAGACTCGAGCACGTGATAATATACCAAATATTGTTGAGTCTGGATAAGTTTCGAGAGCACTCTAAAAATAGATCGGTCAGCTGATTATATGTCTCGATGTTCAATGGAACAGTAAACAAGCGCGAGCCAGTCGAGTAATTATATATAATATCGGGACTAAGTACAGATACTTATAAGTGCATTATAATTTCTACCCGCTAGAAATTACATTGAGATAAATATTATTAATCTTATATTGATGAATATTGATATTACATTGATATTTAAAAATATTTAATTTCAATAAATATATGTTTGAATATCTTATTGTGAATATTATATATAGATATTTTGATATATTATGTAGGTATGTATATATATAGTTTCGATATTTAATGTGCTTAAGAAAAAACGACACTTATTTATATACATTATTTTGGAATTTTTTAAATATATACAAGATATTATGCCCATATAAATAGAGATCTGCATGCATAAAGATTTAAGTATATATACAAATTTTTTAATATTATCAGGAGTTTCTTCTTCATATCCCTTAGATCAGTCAATCGAAACATTAGCCAGACACAGAAATCATTTTAATCAATTTAAGCCCCAGCTCAACCCTCAGCTAAGGTTCCACGACTTGTTTTTTTGCCGTCTGGGGTGAGCCAAACCACATTTATATACATATAAATTTATATCTATGTATGTATGTGTGTGTATGGGTGTGTGTATATATGGCTGTAAGTATGCTACTATGGGCCGTTTATTAATTTTCTAATGGATTTTACGTTTCTGCATTTGAAGATTTCAACAATTCTGATAAATATTTATGCGCAGCATTTCGTCTGTGAGGGGGTGCAGATACATCTAAAGATGCGAATGCGGATGCGGATACGGATGCGGATGCTGACTTGCTGACTTGTCTGCGACAGTCTTTTGGGTCCCTTTTTTATAGACAGGCACAAACACACACACACACACACACATGAGCATTGATTACGATTGGCAAGTGGCATTTAGTGAGCAATGTTTGTTTATGTTTTTTCTCTCTGTTTGTGTGTGTGTGTGTGAGTGTGTTGGTAATTTATGCGCCTGTATAAATTGCCAATAAACCAAACAACATTTGGCCAGTCGGAAAACTGCAAAGGTTGCATATTCCCGGCCTGGCCAGGCTCTGTCGCTGACAGCCAAAAACACTTGAGGCCTGGTTAACACAACTAAAAACACACACAAAATTAACAACAATTAACAATTGGCATCGTTTCTGTTGAGAGTTGTTAACTCAATTGTGTTTAATTGGCGACGGCCTGGCTTAAACGATATACAACTGTGTCTGTGTGTGTGTGGTGGGTCGTTTGGGTGGCTCGTTGCAGCCTGGCTGCGTGCCTCAAAGCGGTTTACGATAAAGTGCAGCATGCTGAAAAATTGCTAACAAAATGATACGCTTTGTAAATTGTGTGCTCTCTCTCTCTCACCCCCTTTCTCTCTCTCTCTCTTTCTCTGTGTTATGCCTGCAATTTTCTCACTCGTTTTTCTTTGCGTGCCAAGTGATACTTTTTTTCACACACAAACGAAAAAAATGAAAGGAAAATCAAATCAAGAAATGAGAAAATTCGCCCAGTCTATGGGGCGGCTTTAATTGTGCAGCAAAGGAAAACTAAAGAGCAAGCATCTGTGTGTGTGTGTGTTTGTGTGTGTGACTCTGTGCAGGTTGACAAACTGAATAATTGCCAATTATTTGGCAAGTTTTATGAGCTGATAATTTCACATATTATATATTGTTGAGCTCATATCGTAAAACACCTTTACATTCAATCTGCTTTCTCTCTCACTCTTCCTCTCCCTCTCTCTCTCTCTCGCTCGCTCTA
The DNA here is from genome assembly GCF_001654015.2 of Drosophila navojoa. Next base: position 1,891,281 of record NW_022045865.1, read on the forward strand.
GTTGGGGCATGCACATGCTATGGTTTATATACAGTATATACAGTATATATTGAAATATATGTGTTTGTTGATAGTTTTGGCAAATGCACACAACATTTACGATTTATTGGTATTTTGAGTATATTTTAGGGTTTACCTCTCTCGCTCTGCCGGGGACCTCCTTTGACTGACACACTGGACACACCAACTGAAGAGGATGCAATATGCGCAACAACAACAACAACAACATGAACAATAACAAAATTCAAGAAATTAAAAACCAAAAACATGTCGAAGAAGCAGTTTTATAGGATCTTCAGTAGAAGAGTATTTCGGATCATGTTGGACGGATTGGACAAAGGGTATTCAATTGTCTCATATTTTTGTGGGAATTTCTATACAAAAATTTCATTTCAATTTTTCATTGGATTTTTGGGGATTTTTTTGAGGGTACAGGTGAGACACTCGCAAAAAAAATTCAAAAAATTTCTGAGCGTTGCAACTTATAAAAAAATTCGTGAAATACAAATGTATATGAAAAATATTTAAAATATATTCGTAACATATAAAAAAAACAAAAATGTCCAAAAATATATTCGTAAACTATAAGCTAAATAAATGAATCAAAATAACATTGCACTTACCTAGCCAGTCTGGTAGAAGAGAGCCCGCAAGAGATTCTGAGTATCTCTTACCTGAAAAGGAATAGAAAAGTATTTGGTTAGTTGGGAGAGTTTAATAGGGCCAAGTGCCTAACGGTTCGCTTTAGGTGTTAGTACTCAAATTAATAGAAAGCAAATGATAATTGTTAGAAATATTAGTTATTAGTAAATAATACACATAATTAATCAGTAAAAAAAAAGAAATAATAATGAATTGTATATATATTTGAGCGATAAATTAATAAAATTTCATTATACAAAAAAAAAAAAATAAAATAAAATAAATTGTGCATTAAATATTTAAACATAAATGGCCAAAGAAATAAATATATTGGTATAAGGTATAAAAATAAATAGAGATTAAATATTCAATTGTAAAATAAAATATGCCTAGAAAAATAATATTAATGAAGTGATGTCTGAAAATAATAAAAAATCATCTGATTAAAATAATAATAAAACATTTTGTTGTTGGGTATAGGGTATAAAAATAAATTGTGATACAATTTTTAATTGAAATGATGTATTAAATATTGTCTGAAAATAATAATTCATATAATTAATTTAAAAGAAAATTCTCAAAATTTTAAATCAGAACAAATTTAAAAATGAAAAATCATGATTAATTTAGAATTTAAAATGTGTAAAAGGGATGTAAGCGATATACATATTTTAAACAAATTTTATTTTTGGTTCTTTATGGTTTGAAAATTTCCACAATTGTTTAAGAAAATAAAAAAGTAATGTCCTTTCAGCCGCCTTTCCACAGTCAAACGGCTAAACTCAATTGATGTATATCCACCTGTTTGGCTATTAATTTCCGCACATTTTCGGCTAAATATGGGTGAAACGATGGGCGTGGCGCACTATAAAAAGCACATGACTGCCAGAAGTGCGCGGCAGGTATTTCATAAATTTCGGCCAGCTTCGCGGCATTCCATATTTGGTCTATATGCATGTAAATAACCCGGGCAAAATCATAATTTTAAGCTTAGCGAGCAGCCAGCAAGGTGCAGGCAAGGCAAGGCTAGGCAAGGTGAGGTAAGGTGAGGCGCACGGCGCTTCGTCCCTAATGCTAATCTAATAACTTTAGCCGTCTACAATTTATTTGTTCTAACAGCAGCGCACAAAATTATGCACACAGCACGCAGCCAGCAAAGACTCGGAGCCATCTCGCCCAGCCCCGTCCCGAAGGTAATCCAGGTGCTAGTCGCCGTTATGTGCCAAGGAGCTGCTGGCAGTAAGACATTGAAGCGCGTCAGGTGCGCGCATTAAAAGGACGCCCTCTCCATTTCCCTCTCCCTTTCCCGCTCCCCTGAGCGCTTCGACTACTAAATTTCTGGCAAAGTTTTAAATAATCGAAAACGACTCGACGCACTTGGCGAAAAGTTGAAACATGCAAAATTTGCATAAATAACAACTAAATGCAACTTGACGCTCAAAATGGCGCCAAATGATGAATTGCCGACGGGATGGAGAAGCTGAAGACTTAATAAACGTATTTCTCAGGGTTGGTAGACGCCCTACGTAACAATAGAAGCAACGTAGTTGTTGTTGCTCCTTATGTTATGAATATTTGTATAATATAAATTCCTTATATTGATTATATAAACTCAAAAAAATGTTAGGTCCATTTTAAAGAATATATATAATAAATTTCATTAAATTTTTTATATATATAAATTCATGATATTTTTTTTTTTTGTGTTATTGTAAAATAATGTATAATATTCTTCATTGTATTTCTAATGATGTTTAGCAAATTCTTTTTCAATTCAACTATAAACTATATATATTTATATTTTAAAAATATTTTCTAAGCACATTTTAATTTTTATTTTTATATAATATTGTATGAAATGTATAATTTATTTTAAACGGGTTTTTCAAACTCAGTCTGACTTAAATCAGAGTACACCGTTTTTATCTACTGCAATTTTGTATTTATTTATATTAATTACATGATATATTTTTAATAAATGCATTCTTTTTTCCAAGCACATTTTGAATTGGTAATTTAATGATCTATTTACAGATTTTTAATGAATTTATTCATTTTATATTTATTATGTTATGACTTCAAGCTCTTCTGTGAACTATATAATTGTATATTCATTAAATATAATTTAATATTTCAATCATAGTTCCAGCAAAACTCTACAACTTATTTAGTCAAGAGTAATTAAAATTTATTTTAATAATTTTTTATTTAAATATTTATAAATTTCAGTGAACTTGTCAAGCGTATTATATATGTTTTTCTGTTTTACATATATTTTATTTTTAGCTAATGAGCTTTGTTTTCTTGGTCAAGTACATATAATTCCATTTCACGCAACATATTTCATTTCATCCACTTTATGCTCCGCTCACTTATTACTCCGTAGGCAAATACATTTTGATTTCTGATTTGTAATGCATTTTTTATGAACTCTCATAGGTCGCATCCTGGGCGCCCACCTTCTGCCATTTGCCATTTGGCAGCGCAGTCAACTAGCCCAGTTTCCGCGCTGGCGTCAAAAAGGGGCGTTACGCAGTTGTTGTTGCTGCTTGTTTGTTTATATATATTTTTTATTATTCTTGTTGAATTTGTGTAGTTTTTATGCACGTCTGCGCTTTTGTATGCAAATAAATCAGCGACGCCGCGTCACATGTCGCATTTCCAGCTGAATGGGTGGGCTGGCGTTGCGGCAGGGTGGGGCCAGTGGGCGTGACTGGGTCGGGGCAGTGGGGTATGGAGTGAGTCTCTGGCATTTGGCGGCTGTGTTAGCCGCATTGCGCAAAAACATATCTCACACTATTTGTCAGAGCAGAGATACTTTTATTCTGAAATAAATTGCAAACTCTTTTGCCAGTTTGTTTGGCTCAACTGCATTTCCATATTCGAGCCGCATACCAGGCGATATTTTATAATGAAAATCCTCGCTTGACAAACATGTGTGTGTGCGTGTGTGTGTAAACTGCACTGCACACACAATTTTCACATTTGACTAAATTTATCGCACTGTATTCGGGATTTGCGCCAATGAAACAGCAGCCAATAAATAAATTAAATTAATGGCAGCTGCTGTTGTTGTTTTTTTGCAAATTTTTTTTGTTGTTGTCTCCCTCTTAGCCACAACCTCCACCCCGCCCGGCCAAGGGTTAAATGTCTATTCGACTGTTTATATCATTAGCTAAATCTACACAGCTCCATCCATCGGCCATTGGCTATTAGCTAACAATGCTGGCCCTTACCGCCGCCTTGCTCGCCCCTGAGCACCGTCCCCTGTGCTGCCAAGCGTGAGAGAGTAAAGTCCCTTTGCTGGATTTATTATTTTTACAAGATAAATGCAACATTTTACATTGGAATTTACGGGCGTGTGGCAAAAAACGACAACAACAGCAACAACGGCAACAACAGCAACAACAGCGACTACAATGACAAAGTCAAATGTCGCCGCACAGTGGGCAACAAGTGGCGATAAAGGCAGCAAAAACGGTGCTCATTAGCCAGGGCTTAAATAACTCTTAATGGAGCCAAAGTTATTATTATTAAGTATTATATAATTGTTTAGAAGTATTAAAAAAAAAAAAAACAAACAAAAACAAAATATATATATTAATAAGAAATGGAATTTTATGTTTCACAAATATTTCAAGTCATTTTATTTTCTTTTTTATATTATCAGTTTTATGAATTTTGTAAAATTTGTAAAGAATGATTTTAGTTTCCTATTGAAGGTCTTATTATTAATAACATATTCTTAACCAGACATTTTTTATATTATTTAATATATATTTTGCTTTAGCTTAAATTACATTTTGAAATATATATATATATATATGTGTATGATATATATCTGCCTTAAAATATCACACGAATATTTATAAAGATTTTACATGTTTAATTTCAATTCATATTTATATAATTAATTGCATTTACCTTTAATTTAATTTTGCACTCAATTTTTTTTATGCTTTAACTTGATTTCATTGAGATACCATTAACTCCTTAGCTAACTCCAGGCAACTTTAATTTCTTTCCATAATGAACTCAATTTCCAGCACATTTCTCATATTTTGTACCAGTGTGCAGCTGGTATGAATTTTACGTGGCGGCAGCAGCCATGGTCAGCGACCATTTGGCCATTTGGCCATTTTCGATAAAGCACATTTAAACAAATGAAAATCCTTTAAACAAGGATAACAGCAAGCGGCCAGCCGGTGCGTCCAGACAGCAACAGGATCACACAGTGTGTCTGTGTGTGTGTGCGTGTGCATACGAGAGAGACCTGCCCAGTTGAACCCCACAAATTGGACTCGCTGCGGCCCACCCTTGGACTCACTTGAGTGTGTAATTGTGTATTTATTTGCGTTATTTGACAAAATATCAACAAGCACAATCAATCCTCAGCAGTTGCCAGGAGGCAGTCGCCAGTCCACAGTCTCCAGTCGTAAGTTGGCATTCGGAAATCGGGTGTCGGGAGTCGTGAGCGCCCACCCAGTCACCCATTGGCCATTGGGAATGCTGCCATATGTCTGCCATGGTAGCCGGCAGAGAAATCCATTTAAATTAAAGCTGAGCTGCATTCGAAAAGGCATAAATATCGAGTTGTGCGAAGAGGGGACGCCCGCCGGGGGCTAAAGAGTTGCTATATTGTGTGTGACTGTGACTGTGTGCTGTTGCCTTTGCTAGCTTTCAATTTGAGCTGCATTCAAATTTAGCCCCGGCAACAGCCCAGGCCAAAGGCAATAAACTCTCTGACTATTTTTTTATTTTTCTATTTTCTATTTTTTCGTTTGCTTCACAGCTGAACTTCGGCTCAATTGTCGCACAAATTTAGAGACTGCAGAGTGCAGGCCCCGGACTCGCAATTGTTTCTTATGCAAATTTACGTAAATTAAACAAAATCTTTGGGAAACAGAAAAATAAGTATTTTCTATTTATGTGTATGCAAAACTTGTGTATCGACACTTAACTTATTAAGCGGCAGCTCTTCCCAAAGTTGCTCGACTTTAGTTCAGACAGCCCAGTCGAAAGAGCAGCCGGGCAGAGGAATGAGAATAATATTCTATGCAAATTACTGGAATCAACTCGATTTTGTATATAAGGCGATGCATATTCAACTGACCCACCTGGCAGCCTTTTATATATATATTTTTTAAAGAGATATTGTTGACAGAGGTATATATATATTTTTTTTACCTTAAGCTTGCTTTAGAGTCTGTCATATTTATAAGAAATGGGAAATGTAAGAGAAAACTTAAAATTTATTTAGTTTTGTTTTGATTATGAAATGAATGTGGCTCAGTTTGTTTATTTACTGATAGAGCTCAATGCGTATCGGATTTCAGCTCTATTTATAGCTAGATATCTCTCTCTTTTAGTTGCTATTTTCTCTCATTTAAATACCTGTTTAATATCATCTAATTATTGTATAAATTTTGATATCTACTTTCGGTTATAAACATGCTCACTTAATAAGTGAATTTTCATGTGCAAAATTCCTACTGGGCTCTCAGAGCAACACAAAGATGGACTGCGCACATAGATACATATGTGCTCGCCAATATACATATACATATATATGTCTATGTGTGTGTGTGCGTGTGTACAATGCGGCAAAGACTTATGGTTTCAGTGCTGGAATTAGAAGCTTTCTGCTTGCATTTGCACCGAGCTGCACTTGTTGTTGTTGTTGTTGCTGTCGTTGGAACATTTGTCGTCCTTGTTGCTGCTGCTCCTGCTGCTCCTGCTGCTGCTACTCCTGCTGCTGCTGCTCCTGCTGCTGCTGCTGCTGCTGTTGTTGCCCCCGCACTGACTGCCGTCCACGTTTACCAAATATATTGCAAATAATTCTCAATATATCGTAAAATGTCTGTTGCGAGTACAGTAAATATGCAAAGCTCGTTTAGCGGTGCAAATAAAGGGTTAGTTAGGTCGCCAAGGGGTAGCTGAAGGGGGCTGAGGGGCCCAGCCGGTGTGCCGGGGTTGAGGGGAGTGCCATTTCCGAGAGGCCGTGTGCTTTGCTGCTTGCTGTGACTCTTGGTCACTGCGGCTGCGAGGACTCTTTCGGCGACTTAAATAATGTCGAATATAGAATATTGTTTAAGGACCAGCCACAGCTCAGGTCAACTAATTAGGAGCACATGTGCTGCTACCAACACACACACACACACAACACACTGTATATAGAGTGAAACATATGGCGCTGAACTAAATTGACGATGGGTCGCACACTTTGACAGTTAATTTTGCAATTGTATTTCAATAACAATAAATTTTGCACGTACGACATGAGATACGATGTTGTGTACGCGACTGTGCGTGTGTGTGTGTGCTTCACACGCAATGCAGATAGAGAATGACCACACCCTCCATTTAGCTAGCTGACTGCAGCGCCCACAATGACCAAAACGCATTTGGCGCATACAAATACAAATAGCGCATCTAATTAAATTTTAGCTGCAGTGCACACACACACACGTACAGTGTGGCCTCCCCAAAAGGGCAACAACAACTGCTGCTGCACTCTCTGTGCATACACATTGATCAATTAACAGACAATATTTTCATTTGTCAATGGGTTAATTTATAAGCAAATCAATGGCGCTGCATTAAACCCAACCCTCTACGCTACCCACTGCTATATGTGTGTGTGTGTGTGTGTGCGTGTGTGTTTGGGGGTGTGGCTGCAAGTGTACATGACATTTGTGCCTCATTTCCTCAATAAGGCTGAGCGTGTGCCGCGCCAAGCGAACCATATTGTTAATGGTGCAAAATCCGGAGGGCAAACACACACATGCATGCTGTCGCATGGCCGACAGGTGCTGCAATGGCCGGCTGTCTGCGCTCTGCATGTGTGTGTGTGTGTCTGAGCTGCTGCTGTGGGTCAGCACTCACCCTCAGCTGCTGCTGCTGCTGCTGCTGTTGCTGCAGAGGGTTGCAGACGTATGTATGCGCGCTCTCGCTCTTCCTCAGTCTCTCTCTCTCTCTCCCTCTCTCTCGCTGCGTATTTGCAACTGTTTCGTTCTAGTTGGAATCCCTTTGCCCGAGCAGCAGTTGTTGTTGTTGCTGTTGTTTGGTGTGTGTGCTGGCATTCCATGGCAGACAGCCGAGGAATGCCAAAAGTGCATTGCATCTGTATGTGTGTGTGTGTGTGTGTGTGAGAGTGTGTCTCTCTGTGTGTGTGTGTGACTTGCAATTGTTTTCAAAGAAGTCCCCGAACCGTGTGCTAAATGTCAAGTTCAAATGCCAAAGTTCTTCAAATGAAATGATGCTTCGCCTGCTCGTCCCTCTCCTCTCCCCCCCTCACCCACATCCCTCATTTCATTGTTGTTGGCCGCCTCGTTGCAGCTGCAACTTTATGATCTGTGAATTTGTTGCCAATTTGCAGTTGTTGCTTTAACCGTTTAGTTAATTTGGCGAACGCGCACAACTTTTACACGCGTCCCAAGCAATTTCTGGTTGGCCATGGGAGATATACATATATGTATGTGAGCGAGTGTGAGCGCATTGAGTAAATCAAAGATATTTAAGCAAGTTTATAAGGCAATTTAGGCAAATTGATGTGAGATATTACATTGCATACAGTTAGGTTAGGTTTCCTTTCTTTTTATAGAGTTATAGGCAAGTCAACGACTATTCACGGATTTACATTGATTAATTTTACACATACAAAAAATATACATTTAAATATAAATTTATTCTCTCCCTCTCTCTCTCTCTCTCTGAGCCTTTCGAGTCTTTCCAGTTGCTTAGGAACTCTTAAGCTGCAAATAAATGTTTTCTATGTCAAGCGCACAAACATGTATGTATGCACATACATTCACACAAACACACAGACACGTATATGCTTGTGTGCGTGCATATTTATAGTATGCTTGTATTTGTGTCTCTTCTAGTTGGGCGCGTGTGTTAAGCTTCACTTGAATGTGATTTATGTGATCCGTTTCAAATTTATTGCCACAAGTTTTGTTTGTACACACACTAAATGTGTATGTGCGTGTGTGTGTGTGTGCGAAACGCTTTCATTGTAGAATTACCGCGTGGTTCGTTGTGCTCCCCATAATGCTACTACAGTTGTTGTTGCTGTTGCAATTGTTGTTGTTGTTGTTGTTGCTGTTGTTGTTGTCACTGCGCCCAGCAATTGCCAAGTGACACAAACAAACGAAAGTACAAATACACAAAAAAATATGTAAAGAAAATGCCAAGGAACGGCACAAACCCCATCACAACAATGGGGCAGAGTGAGACGGGGAGAGGTGCAAGGGCAACTCTGACTAAGCAATGCCCTACCAATCGCAATCGCAATTGAAATTGAAATTGAAATTGCAATTGCAATTGCATTTGCCTGCAGTTGATGGCCTTATGTGGGCCATGGCATTAAATGATTGAATTGCCAACTCTATATCAGTCGGCTTCCTCTTGCCCACTTTTGTGGCGCTTGGCTAGCGCCTACTTAGAGCTCGATTCAGGTCTAAGCCTGCTGCCAGCTGTGGAGCAGTTACAGCCGCTTGGCCTGGCGTTTAGATGCCAGAACGTGACAGGCATTGTAAATGGGTGTATATTCTGTGTGCCTCAGTTGTCAGGTGGAGCTCCGTGCTCCGAGCTCGGTGCTCGGTTTGCCACCCCCGCCTTGTGCCACGCCTCGCACATGCTTAATAAAGTTATGAAATTGCAATGCGTGCGTCGAGTTTTGCAGTTTTAAGTGACATTTGTGTGACAGACATGCGCGCGTGCATCCGTGAGTCCGTTTTCGTGTCACGCACAGCTGTCAGAAGTTGCTGCTCTGATGGGCCGAGCAGATGCGGGGTGGACAGCTGGGCAGATGCATAATGTACACAATGGGAGAAAGTGGACAAATCTTGCAGCTAACAAATTCAGTTCAAATTTAAGTTTCTCTATTTAAATAATAATTTATTATTTGTAAAAAAGAAAATGTTGGACAATAAAATCTTGAGTAATGTGAGCGTTTTATATGATGATTTACATTATTATAATTAAATTACAAATATAAAAAAATATTATATAAAACAAATAAAAATATAAAAAGTTTTTACTTTGTTAATAAACAAAATAATTCAATTTATTATGTAAATTTAAATTATTTTTATTAATTTAAATCACTTTAAAAAGATTTTAAATAAAATTAAGCTTATTTTTATATCGAAATTTCAAAGTAAAATAAACCATAAAAGTCTTCGGTAGTTTTAATAAATTTTTTGTTATTCTTATGATCGTTATTATTTTTCTTTTTCATTTATTATTTTTTCGTTTAACATTCCAAATTTTATTTTTTAAATTTATTTGATTATGATACGAATGCTTTCTATTCCATATTTTATCTCATTTTAATTTTTTATTCATTCTTTGATTTATTCATATTCCACTGTTCCATTGGTGGCCGAGTTTTTCCTTGCGCTTTACGCAAATGTTTTCAATGCGAAGGTCAAGTGATTTGTTTATGAGCCCGGGACGCACAACGGTTAGCAATTTGTTGTGACATGTGTAAGCGGCACGCCAGCAACAGCAACAGCGACAACAACAACTCATTAACCCATGCTGAACTCTGAAGCTCCAGCCAAGCAGCCAGCCAACCAACCAGCCAACATCTGTAAGCAGCCAAGATCGTGACGCTGAGCACGCGGGGAGGGGGAACAGGAACCAACTGACAGCTACAAAATTGAGTTAGTTAACAGTTTTATACGCAGGCGCGCAGATTTTGCGTGTTGTGCGCGGAATGCAGCCAACCGGGAGATGGCCAAGCGAAACTGAAGACGGTCGACGGGACAGATAACACCCAAGTCTCCAAAGTCCCCAAGACTCGACTCTGACCACTACGACTCTGGGACCGAGCTCGAGCCAACAAAGCAGCCAAGTGACACTCACAAAATCTGACAGAGGCAGCGGCTTTAGATGTTTCTCATTGTTGTTGCTGTTGTTGTTGTTGCTGTTGTTGCTGAGTGACTAGCGCGCATGCGCAGCCGTTTTGCTTTATTACAGAGAGAAGGAGACGGAGCAGGACTCGGGACGCCGGACACTGGCCGGAGTCAGGCGTGCGCAGGCGCGCCAAGTGACACATGAAAACGAAATGAAAATGAAAATGACAGTGGCAAGTGACAGCATCGCCATCAGAGGCAGACGTTGCCATAGGCCCAATGACACTTGCTTAAACTGTGCCCAACATATTCAATTAAGTTTCTGTTATCTTATAGCTAAATAAAACTATTTTGAATAATTGATTTTAGTTAAAAATTAATGAATTAAAATTATGAAAACGAGTTGTAATGAGTAATATACAAATATATATAATAAATAAAAATTTTGTGAAAATAAGTAAGAGTTTTGGTCTTAGAAGGAACTTCTGGACTTATGATATTGAAAATAAATATTTTTTCAACAGTAAAGTTAGAGTTCAAAGTTAAATTGAATAATAATTTAATTTAAATTATATTTTAACTTCTGTCAATGATATTGCACCAACTGCTTGTATGCGCGATTTATAGCTGATTGATTTCAATTCTCTATATTTTTATCGCTTTCTCTCTCTTTCTATCTCCCAAGATCTCTCAGTTTTATAGATATGAATTTACTATAAACAAAAATTGTTTTTTTTTTTTTTAGCTTTTTCTTACATCTCAAACTGCCTCGCTCCATTTCTCTATTTTCGATCTTCGTTTACTCCAAGCATTTATCAGTATATTTTACTATATTTTAATTCCCCTAGCTTATGTCTCTCTTGTCTTCTCTCTCAGCCTTCTACCTCTTTCAGCTCGTGTCATTGCGGGCCTTAAGCCGACTGCAACTGGGACCTGACCATTGTAATTTCATTTGTAATTAGCTGAATGCGGCATGAGTCGCTTCTCAAATGGCACAGTGGTCCGCAGTGGGCCAAAAAGTGTAGCCAAGTGCCAAAAAAAAAAAAAAAAATTCTGTTGCTGCTGTTGTTGCTTGGCTGTTGCTGTTGTTGTTGTTGCTGTTGAGTTTTTGGTGCGACATTTTGGTGCGCCGTATGCCATATTTTATTTCCATTGCCAAAAGTGTCATGTTACAGAGATTTATGTGCGCTGTCACCACGGACGACGATGCTGCTGCTGCTGCCTTTTGAGCCATGTTTGTTGTTGTTGTTGTCGTTTCTGTTGCTGGGCAGTTAAGTGTAAATGCGTATGCATATACATATGTGTGTGAGTGTGCGTGCGTGTGTATGTGTGTGTGTGTGAGTTCACGCCCAAAATGTTGTCATGTTTTGTGACGTAGAGAGAATTTTTATATGTATAAATAAAAATGCGTTGTCTACCAATTCAAATGCACGATAAGCAACAGCAACAGCAGCAACTCGAAATGCTTGACTCTCTGTCAGTTATCAGCACACACACTCGCACACTCACACACACACACACCACAGAGAGACATTGGGTCAGGCATCCAATCAGTGATTTATGAACGACCGTTTTCATTGGAAAGTGTTGCGGGAGTTGTAGCTGTAGGCCTTCTAGCCATTCGGTTCTAGTCGCACTCTTTTACCTGTTTCAGTCTGCTGACACTTTCTTTTTCCTTCAGTTCATTTGCAACAGCAACGACGGGAGCAAGCATCAGCAACAGAAATTGGCGCCAGAGGCAAATGGTGCGATGCGCTTCGGCCGTGTTTGGGTTGGGCTGGGCTCTGGGCTCAGGTGTCAATACACTCGCATTTGGTAGCCGCAGAGGCGGCTCTTCATACCCAGATCTCAATCCCAATCGCAAACCCAAACCCAAACTCAAACCCAATCCCAATCCAAATCCCAATGCCCAAGTCAGAGCCAAGCACTGACAATGACATATTTGGCTGGCACTTTCATCGCACGTCCATGTTAATATGCTCAAGATTTATTGCCTCTCGGTGACAAAGGAAATGGCATTGCATGTCAGCTGTTGGCTATAGTTGTTATTGTTGTTGCAGTTGTTGTGTTGTCGCTGTTGGTCTATGTGGGCACCATTTTGTTGCTGCTGTGGATAGTTGCATAATTTTATGGGCGCTCGTTAATAGATCATCAATTGAGATTGGAAACCATTTCGATTAGCTGTGGTGGGTCGCATTCGAAATTCGTCTGAATTCTGTAGAAACGTTTCGGAATGTCGCTTCGATAGTGGTTGTTAACAGAAATTTAGGAAGCAGCTAAGTGAGAAGCCAACAGCGCTGTTTGAGCATTTGTTAAATTAAATTTAGAAAAAAATTGGAGTATATGACAAAAAGGACATTACAATAGAAAATTTAAACATTTTCTTAATTTTTGTAAATATATTTCCCTAATAATTGTGAAAGCAAAATGTAAAGAAAATAAAATGGATATAGAAAGAAACTGCAATAAAACTATACAAAGTTCTCTCTAATTGCTTAAGAATTTCCCATGGAAATAAAAAAGAGAAAAAGAAAAATATTTAAATATTTTATATGTTTTTCACACTATTCTGACAATAGAGAACGATAAATATTCAAAACATTTTCTGTAAATTAATTTGATTGTAAGAAAGAGTAAATTTCATTAGCATTTCTATGAAGCTCGTTAAAAAAGCTAAATGCCATAAAATCGACTCGAAATCTAATTGGAAGATCCGGGTGTAATATGGGTGCGCAGTATAACAGTTTTTAGCTGCCGGCTGTTATACGCTGCGATCAGACTTCTAACATCAAACGCAACTCCAAGTGGAGGCAGCCGCAACGAACGCGCATGCCGAATATCGTATACGATCAACAAGAACCCAACTAGCCAGCAAAATGTTCCAATTCGAATAATAAAAGGTGAGATTCATTCAGACGCAACGCTGAGCGCACATAAATTAAATGAAAACCGGCTGTGGCTGAGCAAAAAGATGATCAATCACCTTGCCCAGCAAGAGAGAGAGAGAGAGAGAGTGAGAGGTAGAAAGATAGAGAGCGAGAGTAAGAGAGTGAGCGAGCAACTGAGAGCAAGGCATACCTGCCCGCTCTCAGCAGGCAGTTGAGCAGCTCGCTCAGGTGACGTTTGTGTATATTTCGTTATTCTATTTGCTGTACCTGTAATTCAAAATGGGTTCACACAGACACAGACACCGACACAGATGCAGATACAGGCACAGTTATAGCTACACAGGTTGCATTTACGATTTGACTGATGGCCTCTGCACTTGGCTAGCGGAGATGGCGGTGACATGACGTGAGTGTCGCCTGCGCTGCGATCAGCTGATCGCCATGATGGCCGCGGCCCAAAGCAGGTTTCCGTCTGGCTCGTTATTAATCATTAGCACGCAACAAAAAGAGCGAGAGAGAGAGGGAGAGAGAGACAGGGCGAACGAGTGATATAAAAGAGAGCAAGCAAACATTTGAAATTTGAATTTTGATTTTGAGCTGCAAATTTATGGGCCAAGCACAAGCCGACGGTTCACACCGCGCGACATGCACAAAAGTCATTTATTTATTTCATTTGACCTAGAATTTTTGGCCAGCGGTAGCTGCGATTCCTATCTACAAGATACACAAAACAAAAAGAAGAAAATAAATATAAATATATGTATGTATATGTGTGTGTGTGTATGGCATAACAGACACACGCACTTCCGCTGCCAAGGGGCTGAACCTGAAGCCTAAGCCCATAAATTATCTGCACCACATTCTTCTACTCCACTTCTGCTCCTGCCCGGTCGGAGCTTCGTCGCCTCAGCGCTGCCTTCGCAAATCATAAGGAAATTTGTGCAAAGCAAACGAAACTTGGCAAACGCTTTCAAGTCGCCTCAGTCGAACTCCTTCATTTGCCAGCTGACCGCCGTGGCTGAATGTGAATCGATCCGGCTACCAGCGCGCCGAACGGTATCTTCATAGCCAGATCCTATCGCAATCGCTATCTGACAGAGGCCCCAGTTTCTGATTCAGTTTCGGTATCGGTGCGCTGGCTCGCTTTACCGCCGGCATTTCGCAAACAGAGCGCGTGTGTGTGCATGTGTATGCGTGTGTGTGTGTGTGTAAATATTTTGATGTGCAGCAAATTGGTTTTTGGCGGTTAATAAATTTTCAAATTAATTGACTAATTGCATACCTACAGCGTCGTGCAGCCCAAGAGAGAGAGAGAGAGAGAGAGAGAGAGAGAGATGAAGCGAGAACAAAAAGTATCTCAAGCAAGTGAATTTCAACGGTGATTTCTTATCGAGCAAGCGACTTTGTTCACCTCTCAATGGATTTACGTTCGTAATTACGGCTCTAATGTCACAATTGCCAGTTGCAGTGGCAGATACAGATATAGATACATATATATATATATCTCTCTATATATTTAAAACAAATGTCCGCGAGTTCCATAACATTTACGCCAAATGTAAAGTGGGCGTGTCTCCGCCCCAAGATAACCGGATAATACGAGTGCAACCGTTCATTAGCCGCGCGTAAACAAATGAAGCGAATGCAACGCAAGAAGCAACGCAAATAAACGTGCTTCGTGCTCTCCCTGGTCAAATGCGAGCTCTCTGGCCCCACAATTACAAAATTATCATTGCTTTAAAGGTATTCTCCATTTTAATACTTTTAATGGATGCGTTCAATCCACCGACTCGCACAAATGTGTAATTGTTTGGCCAATATTTGAGCCCCGACTTGCCTAAGATAATCAAAGTTTATGACACAACTAAATCGACTCGAATATTGCATTTGGGACTTCAAATTGACAGTAAAAGTTAATTTTTTGGTTCAATGGAGCGACTTTTGTTTGCTTAATATATATTTTATTCATATTAATGTGAAATATTAAAGTTTATGTGTGTGTAAACCAGACCTAGATAGGAAATCAAAACGGAAAACGAATTCATATATGAGATCATTTTATGCTAAAAAATGATTATTAAATTCATATGAATATGTATGCATATATGTATGCTCCTATGTCTAGTGAGCTTTACAGTAAAAATACAGAAAATTTCGTTTAGCCTTTCTACGCGATTCTCATGAATTCAAGTGAGAGCTGGCTTTGTTTAAAATGCATGCTAATGTAGATCAAGTGAAATCTATGAGTGAGTTAGAGATATCGTTGAGTCTCGTTTGTATATGAATCATATATTCTTTGTATATGCTCATATAAAATATAATGTTTATATATGTTACTATATATGCTGTATATTCTGTTTCGACTGTCACAATCAAAATATATAGAATGTAATACGAGCCCAAACCACTATTAATTCGAACAGCATGTTTTTTTTTGCAGTGCGCAATGTTTAACACACTATATTGTCAATACTACTAAAGATAACACATACCAATGCATTTCGTCTTAAAGAGAATTTTATTCTCTTCATGATGAAAAAAAAAATAATGCTCTCTTTCCAACAACAACAAAAATATGAGTAATTTATTAAAAAGGTATACTTAAGAGATAAGAAAATATTGACCACTATTAATTCGAACGCTGCGTAAGCTTACCTTAATCTCAAGAAGAGCAAAACAAAAGCAACTAATGTAACGGAATCTAATGTAACGGAATCACTATCTAGTTATGATCTGCAAATAATGTCACAATACAGCATGCAAAAAAATATTAGAATTGCTGCAGATCAGTGAAAGTTTAGCAACGATGGTGCGTGGTAAACCAATTTGTAAAGAAATCAGAGTATTGATTAGGGATTATTTTAAATCTGGAAAGACACTTACGGAGATAAGCAAGCAATTAAATTTGCCTAAGTCGTCTGTGCATGGGGTGATACAAATTTTCAAAAAAAATGGGAATATTGAAAATAACATTGCGAATAGAGGCCGAACATCAGCAATAACACCGCGCGACAAAAGACAACTGGCCAAAATTGTTAAGGCTGATCGTCGCCAATCTTTAAGAAATTTGGCTTCTGAGTGGTCGCAGACAATTGGCAAAACTGTCCACCGAGAGTGGACTCGACTGCAATTAAAAAGTATTG
>NW_022045865.1:1907826-2002878 GCF_001654015.2 Drosophila navojoa
TTGCGCACTGCAAAAAAAACATGCTGTTCGAATTAATAGTGGTTTGGGCTCGTACTACTCAAACTAAAATCTGTCCTATAAAAAAGGGAAAATAATACATAAAATGTTTAAGTTTGATTTCTGTGTTAATATCAACTTGAGAGCACTTTAGTGGCCAACTAATTTTTGGCTATCCACACAGCTCAAGTCTCAGCCAGCACACAAGCCATAATCCACCTGCTTTGTAACAATATTAACAGAAGTTAAACACAATAACAATTCATCCGCCAGGCTTTGGTCCAAGTGTTCATTACAGCAATGAAGCCGAAATTACTAATTCATTAATTGAAACCCGGTGGTCAGCTTCAGCTGTCGTTGTCCACTCTGTCGCCTTATCTGCCACCCCCACTTGTCTTCTCTCTCTCTCTCTCTGCCTTGTTCCCTCTGTATTTGTTGCTCATGTTTCTATGTTTTCGAGCATGTCCATCCACGTGCTGCAGATGCCAACGGTAAAACGGAAAGTGCCGTGTGCCATTTTATGAAGTGTCTGCTGTCCGGGGTCCAGGACAACACTTACGCTTGCCGAACTACAAAATGCTCCCCAGTTAATAATTTCGAAGTCTGTGTGTGTGAAATCAAATGAAGCTGAACGTTGAGTGTGCGTGCGTATCTGTGAGATACTTTGGCTGAGCTTCGCTCTGCTTTGATGTTTACGTTGATGACCAGAATGATGGGCTTGTTGATTTGTTGTACATTTGCCTAGAGCCACTTTTGCTCTGCATAACAAGACATAAATTAAACGTAATCCAATGAATTGAAAAACCTTTGACGCTCTGCAGCTCTTTCTCTATAAAGTATTCATATCTCGTTCTCTCTCTTCTGCTCTTTCCTTCTCTCTAGATTCATTGTCTGCTCAAACGTTTTATGTTCCATTCATGCCAGCTCTTTTCTCTCTTTTTTTTTTTGTTTTTGCAGCTTGCCCCCAAAAGCATATGTGAAATTTTTGCACTTTGGCCGCATTTACACTTTGCAGATACTTTTTTGGCGACTGTTAGGACGGACATTTGTCCGTATTGCAGGTGCAGCTAGCGACGCGGCAGCCTCGTTTGTTTGTTGTTGTCTGGGCGCTTGTTATGTCTATGAATATGAATTATGGAAATTGCACAGCAACGGCTAGCAAAGCGCATGACAAGGACAACAGCCAACAACAACCAGCAGACAACGGACAACGGACAACAGTCGCACAGGATGCAGGACACAATTACAGCTATGAGAGCTCGTTGTTCGTTTCTCCCACACTCAGCGAGGGTTTTCTTCCTTCCTCTTTTTATTTTTGGGCGAGATTTTTATGGAGGTCGTTGGTACAGTGACCAAATTTCAGCGGGCGACAGGCAATCGACACAGTATCAAAAGCGAGAGCAGAGCCCGGCAAACATAACTATTGAACTCGCTTTCAGATCTATCCATAATCCGCTTAGGAATGCTCCATAAATTACATTAGGCAGGCAGAGTAAACAAAAGGAATGACGAAATTATACGATAAAATGAAATTTGCACAGCCCGCGGTCACGCCCCCGCCACATTTGCCCAGCCAGCCGACATTTACATTTAATGCTTGCAAATTTAACAAATAATATTCAATTAACAATTTGAATATGAATTTATTACAGGGGCCAGTCCGGCCGGGGGCCGGCCCGCTTTTTAAAGTGGTAACAAGTCCGAGACATCGTACCAGAGGGTTAACACGGTGCGGGCCGGGCGCGGGCTGTGCGACGGGGCGAGCTGCCGGCCAAGTGGCCGACTTGTTTGCCCAGCCGGTGGCAACAGCGAAACAGTGAAACAGCCGAAGACGCACTGAGCCAGCCAAAACGAAAGCAAACAGTACGAAAAAACAAAACAAAAACAAAAACAACAACTGAAAAGTTATGTGAAAAAGGTGGGAAAATGCAAGCATTGTTAGTCTTTAGCTCAACAGCAGCAGCAGCAACAGCAGCAGCAGCAACTATAGCAGCAGTGCTTAAAGGTAACGATGCATGCAACATTGACGCTGCCGCCAACGGAAGCCGCGCAGGAAGCACAAGGAGCACGAGCACAATTCCTGGCGGCCGCACATTTCAATAATTATTAACTGCAACATGCAACATGGAGCAGCCGCAGCACACATGCACACGCACACGCTCACGCTCACCACACCACAGAGCGCAGTCTGGACAGCGTGCTACGTGCAACATGCAGCACAGTAGCCGCTGCCACAATTCGTATGCGATTCTGGACCTCGGACGCGGCCGCGCCTGCAATTATCAAAACTTGTCCAAATTGACATTTTTTGTACTTTTGTTGTTGTTGCTGTTGCTGCTGGTGTTGCTATTGTTGTTGCTGTTGTTGTTGTTGTTGCCAGGCCAACCGCGTCGTCGTCGTCGTCGTGCAACGGGTAGCACGGCCATTGGCATTTGGCACGTTTTGGATTTTGAAATGCAAACACGGCATTTAATTCTATTAAGCCCGCAATTTAATTATCTCTTTGGGGGAAAATGTCATGTTCAATGTCAGCAGCATTGCGAGTGCAAGCCACGCCCACCATATGAAAGCCCCCCCCCCACTCCCTTACACAGCGCCTAGTTTGTTGTAGCTGTTGGGGTTCGAGCGCTTTGTTGAAATGAGTGAGAAATGACAGCGAAATTATGAGATTTAAACTGTGCAGCACAAAAAAAAAATGTTTTTATATATAAATTCGAATATTTATTATTCCAGTGTAGATTAAGCTGACAGAAGACTTAATGGATGGGCGGGGCACGGGTTGAGCGATATGTCAAATGGAATATACTAGCAAATTCATGGTTTGTTTATTTGTTTAGTATGAATAAGAAGAAGAACTTTGATTTGATTATTGATAACAAAGTTAATGGATGCCATTGAAATATCTGACCCCTAAGTACTATAGAAATGTTGTATTTACTATATATGAAAATATAGTATTTGATTATTTTTAATTACAATTCACTAGAATATTTCTATAATGTGGAAATGTAATTAATAAAGAAAGAACAAAGTAGAATAAATTTCTTTGCGTTTTCAAATATCCTCGAACAATCTTTACAATCTCTACAATCTACAATGTTTAATTATGTTTATTCTCACATCTCCAATTTTCAATCTTGAATCTTGTTTCTAGAATATTTAATTATATGAATTAAAATTGAATTTTGAATTTTGCAATATATTAAAGTTATATCATAATATTAGGAAATACATTCACATTCAAACATTATCAAATCAATATCTGTGTACAGCTAATATAATAGTATTACTGTTCTCAATCTATTCTCCTACATACATATCTTCTATCTCAGCTAAGATCTCGATCCGATTCCAGCAATCTATCATAATAATATTATTTACTCTATAGTTTAACAGATCGTTTCGCTGAGCCAAGCTTCTTATAATAAATGCCCACTCACTTGGCCAAAGTGATAGTTCTTCACGGTGGCAGTCGGCTTGCCAGCTTCAATCTATATCTGGCATCTTATCGAGCTCTAGACAGTTGCCAAGTGCCAAGTGGCAAAGGAGCTGCCCACCTTGACTACTTGACTCTGTTTAATGTTAACATTAATTGCACTGCCATTGCGTGCTGTCGGGCTGCAGTTGGTCTAATCAGCTCGACGGGGCCGCATGAAGCCGACGAATCAATCATTTCCACACGAACCGGGGCTGGCGCATTTGAGTTAACATTTGACGCCCAAGAGGAATTCTGCAAGCTTTGACGCCCTCCGATGGCTTCCTGGAGAGTGTGGCACCAACACCTTATGCTAATTTCTAGCTAATTTACGGTATTAGTAAACAAGTTCTACGATTCATTGTTTTTGTTTAGACTACAGCGTAACCAGTTTCCTTAGCGAAATAAATTTAAAATATAAACGAAATAAAAATGTGGAAATTTTCTTACCCATGTCTGTTGATATGCCGCCGTATTGTGTTAAATCAGATCTTATCTTACCTGAAAATGCAGAAGACCAGAGAGGAGAAACGTTTAAAAAATGTTACAAAATTGTTCAACGCTCCGCCAGCAAGCTCCAAGCCCCAAAGAGGGTGCAGAGGGGCACAGCAGGAGCAGAGCGTTGCATGAGGCATTAACGCTTAAGCAGCCGCACGTGTGGTGCAGGCCACTCGAGTAAATTGAAACTAAGCTTTGTTGTTGCTGCGGCTATTGCGGTGGAGGTGGCTTGGTGGTGCTGAGTCTAAGTGTAGGCTAAACAGTAGCCGATTAAAGTGTTCTTTTGATCTTTAACCTATGCTACCTATGCTACTGAGCGTATGAGCGAAGCAAGACAAGACTTGTTCCATCAGCTATGGATCGCGATCTTGAAGAGTAATAATAAAAGAGAGGTTGGCCAATTTATGTTAATGAAAGGGTAGAGGATTGAATCGAAGAGAAAGATTAAATTGATCTAACGATTATTTGCCTATGATTGATTCAAATGATCTATTGAGCAGATACTATTTAAGAACTGCTTAGACGAACTATACAAGTAAACAGTATTCCCAACCCTTTCCTCTAGGAACTGGCATTGTTTTTCCCTATATATGGAGGCATTTGAGGCCACTTGACATTTCGTCTGGCACTACAAGAGCCATTTCTATAAGCTCTGACCAAGCCCACTCGCAGGAGCCCCAATACCCTTCCACTGGCCATGCGCCAACGGGACGTTGGCACCGTCTCCGCCTCCACCTCCGCCTCTACCGCCGTCTCCAACTCCTGCTCTGTCTCGTGTATCTATTTTTTTATATTTTCTTCTTTTTCACAATTTTTAACGCCGTTTGTTTGTTTACGCCGTGAAAGTGCAAAATGTAAACAATCAAAATGCCAACGTGCTGGGCGGGGAGCAGTAGGTGGCGTGGGGACGTGGGGCTGCTTGGAGTCATTGAAGGTGGCACAGCAAAAAGGTAAAGTATAAAAATATGATTTAATGGCAGCGATAAAACACGTGTGTATTTAAATATGCGCGCCTGGCGCCTGAGTAAACGTAATTTCCAACTGAAGAGCAGAGAGCGAGAGCGAGAGAGAGAGAGAGAGACTGTTGCAGACACAAACGGACAGCCAGATGCAGACGGCAGACAGCAGACACAGCGCTCAAAAAGAAACAACAAAGAAAAATATGAAATTAAAAAGAAGAAGGAAACACAACTATGAGGGGCAGACATAGGCGTGGGGGAAGGGGGCTGGGAGCAGGGGCGCCAGCTAAAAGTAAACGGAAAATTTGACAAACGTTATTTTTTGCAGCAGCAGAGCAGCAATGAAAATTATGAAAATGCCATGAGTGGGAAAAAGGGGGAGAAAAACGAAAAAGGGGCAGCCACTTTAGACAAATTCAAACAAATGGTTGGCGGCTCGCCGTGGCGTCGGCAGACGCAGGAGTCTGCGCGAGCGAGAGAGAGAGCACAAGTGAGGGGAAAAATTAAACATTTAGTTTGCGGCTTGAGCTGGCAAACAGTTCGTCAAGTGCAGCCAGCAGCGGGCGAGGCATACCCTAAGCTCTGCGCCCTGCGTTGGGTATCTTGTGATTTCACACCTCGCGCATTTAGCTGATTTTTATGACTCTTTAAGGCGGCGCACGCTCTTGACAAATACCCAGCCGCATAAATGAGCTAGCTAGTTAGAGAAGGAGAGAGAGAGAGAGAAAGAGCAATGCAGAGAGGGCCAGTGAGAGGGAGAGGCTGCATTTGCTCGCTAGATTTTCTTAGCGCTTTTATTGCCCCATCAAAGGCGCTGATATAAATCTTAATTGCCGACCCAAATAAATAGCTGGCACATTGAGTCAGGCACATGTCAGCCGGCGCATATATACTATATCATATCGCACCGTATCGTGGCTGAGCAGTAGCTCTCTAAACTTAAAGTCGTTGCCAACTATTCGGCTGGGCTCTCTTCACTTTCGTGGAGAAAACTCGTTAGCTATTTAGCATAAACACTTTCCAGCCATGCGACAAGTTTGACCAGCAACTGATAAGAACTAAAACAACAACAACAACAACGACAACCAGAGCCAAACAAGTTGCAACGAAAGAAGTCATTAAGGAAACATTAAATTGACATTAATGTTGTAAGGCGGAGGCGGAGGCGGAGGCGGAGGCTCAGGCGGAGACCAAGAAAGACCCCGCTGGTCAGACGACAATGGCGGAGGCTCACCCGTTGGACAACGAGGCGCCAGGGGCAGGTTCGTAGGGTTTCGAGTTCAATGTACGGCTGTAAATCAAAATCTTTGGTCTATAACTCACGCTGGTCAGAAGTCGCATATAGCACATCGATTCGCTTTTACCAAATATTTAAACTGGTATAACAGTTACCCAGTTCTGCATGCCGCACTCGTAAATCACAGATTGAGACTCGGCAAATAGACATCGGGCTACTGTTCAGGTCGAGTGAGAGAGTGCCAATGGGCCAGCAGAAGTTAGGCAATCGGAGATTGGAGGCTAGCAAAATGCTCTTGCTCAGGCATGAATGGGAAATTGAGTTAGAATATGAAGAATAAATTTGTTTCAGAATTAAGCCTAATTAAATTTATGTACATAAATTTCAAAAGAACAATCAATTAATTTTTTTTGCAATTCAAATAAAACATGTATCTGTTATCATCTATGTGTTATGTTATCTTATTATGTATCTAATTATTTATCTAAAATATTGCTCTGCATAAACAAAATTTTACTGATGATTTTTAGCCCCAAATTCAAAGAATTTTTATTGTAAAATAGTTGACTATTTATTATGAATTAATATATTATTTTTTATGCAATTTATGTATTAATATTATGAATTAAAATATTATTTTTTATACAATTTATATATTATTTTAAAAAGCAAAAGCTGCATTGAAAATATTTTTTATCTGCATAAAATTCAATGTAATATTTTAATATATTTATTTATTATTTATATATATATATTCAAATACATATTTATTTTTATCAGTTTACTAAAGAATCCCTAATTTTTTCCATTCCATCATGGAACGTCAACAGATTGTTATGTAATAAATATGAAATATTTTCTAAATAAAATAATAAAATGTATGCCATAGGCAAATATAGATGATTCACTTGGCTGGTTATATGTAAAATATAATCTAATGCGATCTGCAACCCTTTACACATATTCCAAGTATGCCCACTGAGATAGTTCGTTAGACTGACTGCGTGAGTGTGTGTGCGTGTGTGCGTGTTGGTATGTGTGTGTATGTTTGTGTTTGTGATTCACTAACTAGCTAGCTTGTACTAAGTCTCACATAGTTTTGGTCTTTTGGTCTAGAGCCTCAAGGCAGTCACTGCATAATTGTGAACGCATAAATCTTTGTCTCTTTTGTTTTCGAGATTTCTATCTTAATTGAAGCTCATTAAAATATGCGTTTCCTACGTTTCCAACATAGTTAAACGCAACTTGTGTTACCTCAGCTAGCTGCTGGCAGTTGGCAGTGGCTGCTCGGTGTTCGGTGCTGGCTGATCGAGCCCAGTTCTGTGCCCATTCATGGAGCTCGAATCGAAACGATGGATACGACCGTATTCGAATGGCGACTTGGCTGGAGATCGAGTTCGAACTCGGCTGTCGCACTTGAGCAACGACTTCTGCCGCTTCTGACGTAGGTGCTGCTGCTCAGTGGCTGGAGATCAGATCGCAATCAGCGCCGAAGCCAGCACAAATCCAATACGATCTCGGCATGGGCCCACCGCCAATGAATTATTAATAATAAATAAATCATTATTAAAATCAAAATAATACGCAAATATGCATATTATACGACAGCACGAACACACACACACACACAGATACAGATACAGATACTTATGCTCAGATACTCATATTCGGATCCACCACATAGATGGCCATGTCCAAAACTTCATGGCATTGGCAGCTCGTGTTTCTTTTCATGTTTACGCCACTTTCTCATATGCACACACTCACACACAAGTACACCTATGGGCATGCGTGTGTGTGTGTGTGCATCTGTGCCTGTACACAAGTGGTTATAATGAATGATTTGTTGTTTTATAATAAACACGCCGAACGGCGTCGCAGTCGGCGTCGCTGCTATGACGTATGTCGGGGACCTGAGCCCGAAGACAATTTCTTCTGTTGGCCACTGCGGCGCTGCCCTTAAAGCCAAGGCAACCCTGCCTGCTTGCTTGCCGCCTCTCTCTCTCTCTCTCTCTCGCTGTCTTCCCCATCTACAGTTGACCCTTTGGCATGGCGCGTTTTCGATGCAGTTCTACATGTGTGAGTGTGGTTGTGCTTCTTACCGGGGCCGTGTTGTTGTTTTTATTAGGTATCAAAAACACCTTAAAACATGATTTTGCAACTGCCAAGAAGCGACCAGCGGACAATGGCACAAGACCAAAGAATTTGAACAGATGAATAAATGCGAATGAATATATTTTATAGTAAAAATATTATATATTAGTAAAAGAATATTGAATGCAAATCATATTCTAATATTTCATATATCAGAGCTGCTAAATCCTGTAATTTTAAATATCAATAAACTGCTCTATAGTATTAACTTCAAAAAGTTAATCGGCATTACCCAATAATATTATCTAAATGGAAATAGAAATATTTTAATATAAATAACCAAATTTATATAATTTGAAAGAAGACTTTTAGTTTACTTACTAAAAAAAAAAAAATAAAAAAAAAATATGCAGTCGAGCAATATACAATTTTAATTTTATTTAATTTATGCATCTTTAAGAATCATAAGCTTGGTATTTTGTAATACAAATTTATTGATAAAAGAAACTATGGATTTAATTTTAGTTTTTTAATTTAAATTTTTAAGTATTTTCTTTTTGCTTTTTGTCTTTTGTCTATAATAATATTTTATATAAGTTTATTATTTTAGAATTCAAATTATGTTGCTTTATAGGGTTCGGAATTAAATATTAAATTTTAATTAAATATTTTTAAATTCCAGTTTTAGTATTGAATATCGGTTTAAATGAAGAAATGAATAGATATATTATTTATCTACATGATGAATGATATATGAATTTTTTAAAGCAACTTAGAGTTAATTTTCTAGTTCAGCAATAATCTTATTTTGTTTAATATATTTTTTCGACTTTATAATTTATTTGCGGCCCACTGTCTGTTTTGGGTTATAACCAAAAATTGTTTCTCGCCCTGCAGTCTTTCTTTTTATTATTATTTTCCATTTTTTTCTCTCTTTTTTGGGCCATGTGTCTGGGCCACTTTGCGTTGTCGTCGTCGTCGTCGTCGAAGTCGTTGTCTGCGCTCGAGTCGTTGTCCGAGGGCCGCCAAGGTGCTTATTAAATTCCTTATTTAAAAATACATTAAAAAATGCAAGAAGCTGCCCCAGAACACAGACCAATCCCCGAATGCGGCGAGTCATCTGAGTCAGCTGCTCCGGCCCCGGACTCTGCCACAGCGTCTGCTGTGATGCAGTCGCATCCGCTGCTGCAAGTTGTTCGCCAATTTTTCAATCGATTTGATTTGCTTTTGATTTTGATTTTTGCAAATGTCGATTAAAAGCGCGCGTTGAAAATGCCTTCCTGTTTCTCTCGCACCGCTTTACATAATCATCAATAAAACATTTCTGGACGGGGGTGTGCGCCCCTTGTGGCCTATTAATTGCATGTTGCCGTTGCAAGTTGCAGTTGCAGTTGCAGTTGCATGAAATGCAGAATATTTGCAGTCCATTGGCATTTGAACTGCCTGCACAGCGATGTGAGTTATGAGCCATGTGCAATATGGTTATGCAATGTTGGCCAAAAATGCTGCCCAGCACATTAGCCTTGGCTGAATATGGGAACTCGACGTGCCTTTGGGCATTGCGATGCATTGTACGTGTGAACCACAATTGCGCTGCACTGCAGCTAATTGACATTGAGATTGCCGAGACAGGGAAGACGGCTACAAAAGGTCGATAGGCTGCTGCGTTCATCTACCTAAGCCCCGAGAGACAATGCCCGCTGATAATTGCGTTCATTTGGAAGTTGCCCTTAAAATATGAATTATGATTGCAGCAGAACGTGTCAATTGCAGGACCTGCTGGCAGAGTCTCAAGGTCATTGTGGGACACAAAAAAAATCAGACACACTCACACACACACACATTGAACGAACAGGCAAACATTTGCGGCCTGACTTTGCCAATGATATCGATCTCTTTTTTTTTTGTTGTTGTTGTATTTGACTTTGGCGTGGGCGCTGATACAAGCAACAAAATTAGCCAAACAAATTTAGGCCCCGAGACAGCCAAACACACACAAACGTTTGTGGTTGGCCCATATGTGTGTGTCGGAGTGTGTGTGTGTGTGCGTGTGGGGCCCCGGCAAATAAAGCAAATTTACGAATTTATGTTGAAATTTATCGATAATGACTTAAAAGCCTTCAGGACAATGATTTAATGGCTCCGCGCTCAACGTGTTCACACATAACACAAACAACAACAACAACAACAGCAGCAGCAACTGCTCAAGTCAAGTCAGCCAACTGGCCAATACAGGCGAACAAATCTGAAGTAGGTTCTCAAATCTTAAACCATGTTTAGATACGATAAAAACGGAATTTTTCATTATTTTCTGCATTTTGCATTTTGCATGTATGTATGCATGTGTGTTTGTTTATATACACATACATATATTAATTTGCGGTTGTATTGCGGTCGCCGCAAATGATCGATGATCGCTGGAAGTGTGCGCCGATTTATTTATGGCTTGATTTGGTTTATACCCTCTGTGAATATTTTTGCGATGGAATCAGTGGCTCTGCCGCCAAGCGAAATTATTGTTCACATTGCAAATTGTTTCGAGTGTTGAATAAATCACGAGTGTAAACAATTTAGACTCAATATTGATTTAAATAGAGATTTTGCGCACTGATGCGAACTGCAAATCAATATTCTCAGATTAGAGATCAGCCGATTTAAGTGTAAAGTGCTCAATAGGCAATAGACGTTTATTAAAATGGGAATGTAAATGAAAATTTTTATTTATAATAATAATTTATAATTTTTATTTATAATTATATTTTTTGTATATTTATTCAATGTATGATTTTTGGTTAGATTTATTTTTTTTTTGTTTATTATTTTAATTATTTTTATTGACTATTTATATATAGAAAATATAAATTTGTTGATACCTTGTTATTTTTTTAATAATTTGAATTTGAATTTTATTTTTATTTATTCTTACACAAAATGTTTAGTATTTAATTATATGATACTATTAATATTTTTATTCTTCATGAAATAAATGCTAACAAGTTTTTACTCTGTATAAAAAAATAATAATTCAAATTTAATTAAATACTTACAATTATCTAATTACAAAAATTCAAAATAAAATAAAAATTCTTTATGTGATAGTTCTTATTATTTTTTGTTAAGTTCTGCCGAAAAAAGAGCATAAGAACTGAAGTGGTGAATTCATTTACACCACACAAACAATTCACCACGAGCGCACACAGCGCTAAGAGCCTGGTGAGTTGAATAATCTCCTATATCGTATTCTTATTGGAAACACCTATGGAATGATTACAGCTAGACTCAGGTAAATTTAACTGCCTTCGACACTTATGTGAATCCTCTTCACAGTTGGACTCTTCAACTCGCTCAGGTAACACAACAAACAGAGTTTGAGAGCTGAACAAATACAGTTAGCGCGGAGCACCCTGTATAAAGATTTCATCAAAATAAAAATTGACTGTGTAATGCAACGTCAGGATTTCACTTTGGGCATAAATTACATTACGATCATCTCTGTGTTATGGCAGGATCGATTGATTGCGATTGCGTTTGAAGTGGAACGAACCAGTTCCGGCAAAAACCTGTCGCTGGAGCGTACCTTCAACTCGTATTTAGTTCAACTTTAATTGTTTTTTAACCAGCTCTGCTGCTGCTTCGGCTGCTTCGGGTGCCAAGTTTTGTAATTACCGATAGCCCAAGTGAAATTTGATTGATTTTTTGCGCACTTCTGGTCTGCCCCGCGGCCCAACCGAAGCATAAATGTTTCAAACTTAACGCGCTCAGAATACGAATACCAAATTCATGCCTGACCGCTCGGCCGACCACCTACATGAAGGTGATCATAAATTTCGCTTGGTCAGCATTTTTTGGGGGGAGCTTTTGAATTGGATTTTGATTGTGGCTGTATGCGAATTGTAAATGGAATTTCGCTGAAGGTGTTATGAGTGCCTTGTGGCTTATCAGCGACTCGTTGAACCCACTGTCGAGGGCTCTGAGAGCGTTGCTGTTGATAAGGCTTAGGAGTCGGCAGGCGTACGGGTTGACTGCCGGCTGGCCGTTTGGCTGGTGAGGCAACCTGTGGACTTGGCTCGGCTGGTGGCCTTACTGCTGCTGCTGCTGCTTGAGTTGAGAGCGTGCTGTACATAATTACATAATGGCGCTGTTAACTGTAATAAGCGCGACTTCTGCTCAACCGCCCAATGTGCGCGCTCAGTGTGTGTCCTGGCAAAAGGATTTTTGCTATTCTCGCAGCTCTTTCAGCTGCCTGGCCATAATTTACAGCGCTGCCAGTTGGCTTGACTTGGCTGGGCTGCCGTTCTTGTTGCACAAATTGCAGCACACTTTTGTTGCCAGTTTGCCGCCAACGTTGCTGCAGCAATTACGGACAACGTTGTCGGCGTCGCCGTTGCCGTCGACGAAGTCGCCGCTGAGCATCATTAAAACCAAAGGTGACAAAAATTAGTAAACAAAGTGTTGAAAATTATGAGGCAGCTACTGCGCGAGTGCTTCAAGGCGTGTGGCAGCAGCACCACCTAGACGACAACGAAAAAGGAGAAGGAGAAGAGGAAGAGGAAGGGGAAGAAGAGGAAGAGCTAACTACCAGGTGTAACTGCCACTGGTTTGGTTGGGTGGCAACGCCTGCTTCGAGTGTTTGAGCTTTATTTATGGGTCTGTTGAGCCAGCCTCAAGCTCAATTTGTGCACCGATTGGACTCTATAAATTGATGAACTGCATCAAATCAGCGTCAAGCGGATTCATTTAAATACTGCTATTATTACTGAGAGAATTTCAATAATAATTTAAAAATATTTTAATATTTTATATATATTTAATATACGGAAAGTTATTGTTTTTTGAGAAATTTTTTTATTGAATTTTTTTTTTTTTTTTTGTTATAATAAGAATCAAAAAATTAAATCATATATTTTTATAAAATTATTTAATCGAAAATACGAATAATCGGAGAGATAGTCCAATCTTTTTTACATAAATAAAAAACTGATTTTTCTTTTCGTAGATATTGATTTTAAACAAAATGATCAATTTTGATTTTTTTAGATTTTAGAATATGTGAAAGATAATATAATCTAATATATTATTATAATTTCTTTAAATATTTTTTTAAAATATGAAATTCAAGCAAAGAACTTGAGTATGTTTTTCCATTTTTTTTCGCATTTCCCCTTCTGTTTACATAGTGTAAGCTTATTTCTGTAACTGTTTTACAAGTGTTTACAACTGCTGAGAGTGTTGCAATAATTAACTAACAATGGTCGCATAATTATTCACTCGCCAAGTGGATGTCTAATGGCTCATCACTTGACCAGCGAAAACAACTATGAAAACACACATGAAACCAGAAGTGAGAAGTGAGACAGCCACAAAAACAACAGCAACAACAACAACAATAAATCATAATCAAAATAATAATTATCAAAGGAATTTCAAATGTAACTTAGGATAGATAGATAGATCAAGAGTCGAGACTGCGCTGAACACTCACTTTTGATTGGATCTGCTGTGGACTCACCTGCGATTGCCATCCAGGGGTAGAAGGTGTGATTGCTGGCCTGGTGTAAACTGCTGGCAGCCGCTGTCTGGGCCGCCGCAGCGCCCGAGATGGTGCAATTGGCATTCCAGGCTGTGGCCGCGCCCACACCGCCGCCCACGCCGCTGGCTGTGTTCTGTGGTACGCCGCCGGCGCTGCCGTTGCCGCCGCCGGCACTGCCGCCACCGCGATGGCTCACTGGGCTGCCGCCCGATGTGTCCAAGTAGCCGCCGACGCGGGAATCGGGCGTGCAGGCGGACGGACGGACGGGCATGCCACCGCCGCCCGCATTGTTCTGTCCGTTGGCAGCGTTGGGCGCATTGGAGCCGTTGGTGGTGTTGCCAGCGCTGGCACCGCCGCCACCACCGCCGCCGCCTCCGCCATTGGTGCCGCCCGTGTTCCAAATGTCCTTGTAGCCGTTGACGGCGTCCGCCTTGATGTTGAGGCAGTCCTGTTTGTAGGCGCTGCCGGCATCGCCGTAGATCTTGTTGCAGGCGGCCGTGATGCTCGCATCGTACGGCGAGTCCTGTGTGGTGCGCTGCAGATGGTGGTTGGCGTACGGTGACATGCCCAGCGATAGCGGGAAGCCTCTGTAGGCGGCCGCCGCGGCGCTGGCCGTCGTCTGATCGTGATGCCCGCCCGTGCCCATGGCCATGCCCGTTGCCTGATGCGGATGGCCATAGAAGCCGGAGGCCTGCTCGAAGTAGGAGTTCATGTTGTGGCTGCTGCTGGCGGTGAGAATTTTGGCGGCTAACTGTCAGCAGCTACAGCCGCTACTAAAAGTAACTGCACGCGGCGCACGGCACTCGTATACAAACACTCAACACTCAGTTGTGCTCCACAATGGGCATTGCCTTAGCAATCCTGTGATAAATTCAGTTTAAGTTAATATTTCTGCTATATTTATGTTATTTGTAAAAAATTTTGGTTTGCTGTTTTTTTTCTTCCTCTTAAAAATGTTTTAACAATATATTTTTATTTTTATTTAAATTTTCGTTATTTGTAAATTTCTTTAAGATTATTTATTGCACTTTTGCCGACCGTAGAATTTTATAAAATATATTTAATTCTGTTTAAATTAAAGTTTCGTATACTTGATTTTGGTTTCGTTTTTAATTGTAGATTTTAAATTTAGATTTTGTTGTTTGCTGTTTTCCAATTGCACGCGCGTTTTATTCACTTGACACTGACACCATAATTCATATAAAAATTTGTGTTGTTTTTTAAGTGGATAAATATTGATCTGGAGTATTCGATGTGGCGCCTATTGAATCACTTTCAATTCAATGCCTCGTTTAGCATTCATAGCGTTGTCATTATTGTTATAACAAACTATTATTATTACGATTATTATTATTATTATTATTGGTATTATTGCTGTTATTGTTATTATAATTATTATTGTTATTAGCGACGACGACCGACGACAGCGACGAGCGCGCGCTTCACGTTCAACTGACGCTTCAGCTGAAGATTCAAATTGAAATTCAGATACAAATGCAGATGCGGATGCAGATGCGGATGCAGATGCAGATGCAGATTGAGATATACACTGGCCACTGGACTACAGATACGTAAGCGAGTGCGAGCTCAGAGCGCGAGGGCCATACAACATTAAAATTGAGCGTACAATGCCAATAACAATAATGCCGCTGATAATGTGGGATAATAAAACAAAGCGCGCGCCTGTTATCCAAACCGTTGCCATCGAACGAATGTGCCACCAAATCGCAGTTGGTTGTGTTTTGACTGAGACTCAACTAAACTCAACTGAATGGCAACGGCTGGGCCGTCGTCAGCAGCGAGCGTCGACGGCAGCGGCAGCGGCAGCGGCAGCAGCGCTTCGCCTGTAGAGCTCCCCCGATACGCAGCAGCGACAGGCAGCAGCTCGCTGGAAGAAGAAGCAGCCAAAACAGAGAGCCAAACAACTAAATGAATGAGCGAAACTGAAACAGAATGAGCCACAGTCGCTTCACTCGCTGCGCTCACCAAGTGATAAGGGCTACTCAAACCAGCGGCTCGCTCCCTCTCTCTCACCAAGTGAATTCGACTCCGACTACGACTCGCCGTGGCTGCTCGCCTGCGTTCATTCCGGGCCGTTTGAGCGCGTTCATTCGAACATGTTCGAGTGCTCGGCTCGCTCTGAGTGGAGAATTCATCATTTGCGCGTGTGGAAAATGCGCTCTGTCTGTGGAAATTCATCATGGAGGAGGGCTGATTTTTCTTATAGGCCAGACAGCGCACGTTTACACTCAAACGATTTTCGCCAGTTTGCACTCAATTTGACAAACACTCGACGCTCAGCGCTCGATGCTCGCCAGTTGCCAGTTGGCAGTTGGCAGTTGCCCGTTGCACGCAACGCACTGCAGATACAAATTCACATTCAGATACAGATACAATGCTGGCTAGCCATGATTTCCTGAACATTTTTCCGCTGCAATTTGTGCGAGTTTATTTGGCAAAGGAAAATAGTTGATATATATAATTTAATAAATAATAATAAGCAAGGCTGAAATGAGTATACAAATTTTTAAATGAAGAGATTAGATTTTCAAATTTTTTTATTTTATCTGATACATTTCCATTATAATGATATATGATTTATTTTTATAGCATATTGAAATCAAACAATATTTTTTCGCTTCTAAATTCTGTTGTATATTTCATTGACTCATAATATATATTTTTTTTTAAAGTGAATTCTTTCTATAAAATTTATAATAACTAAACTGAAGAAGTTTATTTGTGGCTTACAGCTTTAATTAAGAAAGTAATTAAACAGAACTTGCAGTTCAGATATTGAATATATTCGTTATATTATATAAGACTAAACTAGTAATTACGGTAATTTAGTAATTATAATAAACTCATCGTTGTATTAAATTTTTGTACTACTGTTTGTGTCTGTATCTGGTAATATATCGTCGGTTATACATATGTATATAATAATAAAATAAAATAATATATATATAAATACTGTACACTATTTATATTAGCATATATTTAAAAATATAATATATACTTTAATAGCTCTTATATCAGACAATAATGATGAAATAAAATAATAAAATAAATAATATAGAATATTATCTTTTGTGTTTATTTTGATCTTTATTTAAAATTGCATTTTACATATCAATCCAATATGAGCTGAGCCTTAATGCTTCATTATCCAAGTTATTTATTTATTATCAAAATACATTTTTATTTTAAAATTAAAACTTGAAACTTATAAAGGTATTATAATTGTAATATAACAAATGGAAGGAATATATTTCAAATCTGTGGTATAGCCAGAAATGTGAGTCAGCAATAATTAATGTTATAAGTGTTAACTCATTTGTGTAGCTTACTTTTCTATTTAATACTTTTTGTAATTATAAAATAGTTGCAATTTTAATTGCTCAGAGTTGCATTATTTAAAAATTTAATTGATAAAAAATAGATCTGTTTAGATCTGTTTATTGAATACTTTTACTCTTGCTGAAGTCAATTCATATTATAAAGCTAATCCTTCAAGCTCATCCTTTGACTCGCTGTATATCCTTCCCTTGACTACATTGTAGATTCACATGACTCATGCAGCTATACTACTTTTCGAATTCGCATTTCTCTCATTTGGATTAAGTTTGATTTATTTGTGTATGTACAAGATTTCCAAAGGCTTTTGAATGCCGTTTTTATAGTTTTGCCACTGAATATTAATGGAATTTTATTTGAATGGCACTCTTATAATTTGTGTCGCCGATTCACAGCGCTTAACAGCTTATTACAATTTCTTATATAGCGCGAGTCTCAAAATAAAAGTCAATGCAGTTAGCTAAATGCCGATTGACGTCAATATGAATTGTTGCCCAAATGAATACATGTGAATACATATACATATACATATACATATACATATACATATGTACCATATATACACACATATGTATACATTTTCATATTTGAGATGCGTTATTAATGCGTCTCCAAATTGATGCTAATAAATTCATATGCATAATGCAAAGAGATCGGCGCTCGGTTCGCAGCTCGCGCAGTTGTGCAAAACTTTTGCAAATATTTGTCAAAGTTTGCACATTCGCACAAACGGCTCGTAGATTAGAGGCGAACAAACAAAGTTGCTTGCCACAAGTGTTTGCAAAATAAACTTATTATAAGAAGAAATTTACTTTTGTGCAACCTCCCCAGCAGCCCAGTCAGTCGCAGTCAGTCGCAGTCGTCGCTCGCATTCGTTGCCAAGTCTCTAAAATCAACAACATGCGAAAAAGATACAAAAACTTGCACACACACACACACACACAGCGCACGGATGTCCCCACAAGCACACAAGCACACACACAAACATACAAACACATACGCAGACAGTCGGCGACATTTTGCCAACAGTAACAACAACAACAACAAACTGCAAAGTAACATGAGCGGAAAGCCAAGCAAAAAAGCCAAAGCCAGCGCCAAAGCGAAAGCAAAGCAAAGCAAGCCAAACGAAACGAAACGAAACGACAGCCAAAAGTAAAAATCGCAGTCGCAACTGCAAACTAAATATCGTGAGTCCTTGCGGCAGCATCGGCAGCATCGGCAGCCGCACAGGACTGCGAGGCCAGGGACAGACAGCGAATAGCCTCATAACCATTTGAAGCCATTCGAAGGCGCATAAAAGGATCACAACAATCGCCGAAATGAGCCATAATGAGCTCGTAAAAATTTTGCTACCTAATATACTCAGGAATCTTACGAGTATATTCAAACTTGGTTCGTTATGTGGCTCAATTGTTGTTGCTGCTGCTGTAACTGTTGTCGGGATGTGGCTTCAGTGGATGCTGCTGCTGCTGCTGCTGTTGCTCTGAATCGATGATTGTTGTTGTGGCGGGCTCCTCGCTTGGGCGCCAGTTGGTTGCACAATTGGTTATGTAAGTATTATCGAGCCATGATTGTCTTATAAGTTCATCAAAATAAACACTCTAAAATAGGTTAATGGCGTTTATGATCGGATAAAGTTAATAATGAAATCAAAATAATTCCAAAATTTGTATAAAAAAATATATATATAATATATTTCAGATCGTCCCAGATTGCCTGGGTAATCAAAACAATTCGATCTCTCTGCTGATTTATTTATTATCCTTCAATTAATTCTCTTTGTTCCATACTTTCGATGTTGCTTCCATTTTAGCATATAATGGATATATAATTTAATTTTGTTAAGAGAGTAAAAGTTATGGGAAGGGAATCCATAAAACTCCAAATAATAAAGAAAAACAAAAAGAATAATAATAAATAAATAAAATAATTTAAAAAAAATAAATAATATATACATTTATAAAGAATAATTAAATGCCTTTCTTACTCTAGCTTTAATTCTTAGTAACAATTAATAAATAAATATAATGAAAAACAAAACAAAAATGTCAAAAAATATATAAAATAAAAAGAAATTATACCATATACAAAAATATATAAAAATGTGTATTACAAAATCAACCAAAAAGTGTATCATTATTATTAAAATTTTTTAAATAAATAATATCCTTTTATTTTATTTATTTCTTATTGTTTTATTAAAAATAATTTAGAATAATAAATAATAAAATAAGCAATCTTTATGGAATGATTATTTGATTCCTTGGTTTCCCTTTCTTTGCAGCTCATTTTGGCCAGAGCTAATCAACGTGCAGTCAGCGTGAGTCCACTTGAGGAGTTTAGGGCCCATTGCGCTGGCAATGCATCAAATGCGCCTCGTTTCTGGCCCATAAAAACGTCAACGGCGGCCGCTTCAAAGCCAGTGGCCTCAGGTAAAACTATTGAGCTTTGGATAACTGAAGGATTGCTCGCATAAATCTGTGAGGCGGCGA
The DNA here is from genome assembly GCF_001654015.2 of Drosophila navojoa. The sequence goes on from NW_022045865.1 coordinate 1,927,469, forward strand.
TAACAGCGCTCTTCAAAACAGCCAACAGGTGCCGAGTCGAGCGCCAGCAGCCGAAATTCCAAGTCTCTTAATAGACAGACGCACACAATAAACAAGGGCAATGCGATCCGGCGATCCAGCGATCTGGCGATCGAGTGTTTTGTACTTGCTACAACACTTTCGTTGAGTTTTTTGTTTTTGTTGTAAATAAACCTCCGCACATTTGGCGTTTGATGTTAGGGTGGTGCAGAGTGGGGCAACGGTGGGGCCGTTCGCCTTTTGATGTTTTGTTTGCGTTGGCAGCGGCGTCAGCTGCCAAATTGCTGCTTTATTAGCTGCGTAAGTGGCAGCCACAGCACAGCACAGCAGAGCAGAGTCGAGCCCCACCCAATCGCCAGACATAGATGCAGAACACATTAGACCACAGATACAGCTACAGCTACAGCTACAGATACATATGTAGCTGCTGGCGTCTCACTGTATCGACTGGGCGGCAATCAGCGCCGGCGCTCGCTTTGAGCGATTATGGGCCAATTAAACAGTGGGTGGGTGTGGTAATTAAATTAGCTGTCTAATTGCTGTGTACTTACTTAATCTGCGAGCCACCAGAATGAGCTCAGCCATTAAAATGCCATCCATCAACAGGTGCTGCGTACAGTGCATCTGAGAATATGCTGACCGCCTCGAGAGGGGGCCGAAACTCTCACACGACTCATGCTCTCCGCCAGCCTTCTCTTCCCATTATATATATCTATATATGTATATCTCTCTATATGGCTATATCTGGGCCTTTGCATCTGAACGGTGGCACTCGTAAATTTCCTACTCTCGGCTACTGTTGACTGCAGGTGGGGCGCATATGTTAATGTGTTTGCTTTGTATGCAAATCCAACTCGCGAAACACATTGAAGTCTCTTTAAAGTGTAAATGGAAAAAACATGTTTTACTGTCTATGTTTTCTTTTATAAATAACTTTTTTTTATAATTTAAAAAATACAATACATGTAACAACAATTAATAGCTTTCTCTGTTTTACAACTTAAATATAACATTTGTTAAGATGTTTAAGTGCTTACACAGCGAGTCTACCTAAAATCTAAGTTGATAAGAGCGTTTTTGTGCTGTCTAGTCTGTCTTTTCCTTCGTCTGTGTGAATGCTTAAATCTATGTAAAGGAATTTCAGCAACTACAAAGAGTAAATAATTTATTTATAGAAACAATATACAAGAACCATATTAATAGAAACTTAATCAATTTTGAAATATATCTCTTCAGCCTTTGTAATATAGGAGTATTATGCAACAAGCTGACTTTAACTTGAAGCCGGTTTGAATTAGATAATTTGGATTCGGCTTGTGGCTCTCAAAAAATATTATAATTTACAATATTTATTAAATAATTATCTGTTTAATATATTTTCAAATTGGTTAGGGAATATAAGACATTAAATGGCAATACATTAAACAATATATTAAACATTTCAAATGACTTTGTGCTCATCAAGTATTCAAATCTTGTTTCCCATTGCTAACAAAATTAACTAAAAAATTAAATTTTTATTTAAAATAATACATAGTCCTCTTTGCATAGTTGTGTATTCGCATTAAAGAGTACAAGAGTCGCAAGAAAAAGAGGAAATTACGCAATGAAATCAAATGGAGCCGAAAACATGCAGCCTGGGTGCACTTCCTCTGCCCCAGAGCTGCGAGTGGGCTGCGGCAATGGGAGCATAATGTACGCATGGATTAACCAATTACAATGCAATTTTAATTTGCAGGCTGGCGAAATTTTATTGCAAAATTGCTGGGCGCACAAATGAAATCAGCGTCGAATATGGAATGCATTGATAAGGAAATCCTGAGCGAGGCTCTCAGCGCAAAAAACCCACAGCAGAGAGTGAGAGAGTGAATGAACGTGAGTGTGGAATATGGAGAATACGAAAGGGATACGAAATGCAAGCCAACGGATTTAAGTTCTTTATTAACACTTAATAAATCATAGGGCTGCGGGCAGTCGCTGCTGAATGGAGCTGGCGGGGCACACAGGGGCGGGTCTCGTCTCCAGCTGCCGTCGATTGATGCGGACGAAGGGAAGTGGAGGCCATAAAACTAGCGCCAATGCCGCAGTCAGTGCTGTAAATGTTTGTCCATTCATCCATTCATCCATTTGTCCAGCTGTCCGGCTGTCTGGCTGTCTGGCTGTCGCTCTGGCACTATCTGCCACACTGCGACAGTGTCAAGCATAAATCCTCATCATAATTCAAAGCATTGATCATCGCTGCGACTCCCCACTCCGGCCGGCCCTTTTGCAACTGACCCCCCGTTCCCCCACCTAACCCCCTATGCATGCCGCAAAAAATGACAAATTGTTTGGCGCTCGATTGGCGCAGGAATTGGACGCCACACAGACGTCGCCGGATTGGAGCTGTTGCAACTGAATGTGGCGCCTGCGTTTTGCACGTGCATTGCCTTCTGCCAGTTGCAACGTGTGGGTTGCATGCACCACAATAAAATACTCGTAAAATGCAGCGGCCCACAAAAAAGGTAGGCGCAAAATTTCCTCTTTCATTTTTAAATGAAAGTTTATTATTGTTGTTGCCGTTGTTGCTTTTGTTGCCTTTGTGTGACAAGATAAGGTAAAAGTCGTAAAATTTTATTATGTATTTATGCATTAAACATTCTACATTATGAATTTAATACGGAATTATAAATATTTGCGGATTTAAACTTAACGCCGATTTGTGTGCGAATGCCTCGCACCACGCCCATAAAATATGCGAAATTTGTGGAATTGGGTAAAGCTGAGCATTAACACATTCTACTAAAAATAAAAAACTATCTGTTAGACTTTATATAATAAAATAATAATGGAGTAGCTGTGAAATTTAAATCTATATTGAAATTTGTATTTTATTAAATCTATTTATGCATATTTGCTTTTTTTGTTGTTATTCGAATATATACATAAACATATATATTTATAATATTTATAATAAAAATAATAAATTAATTATATAAAAAGTAAATTACTTTGAAAACTTAATAAAAAAAAATTTAATGAAATATAAAATAATATACTGTAAATATAATATAAAATAATGTATATAATTATTTCAATAATAATAAAATATTTTATAATAAGGTAAAAAATTATATTTAACAGATAATTATAAAAGAAAAGAAACGATATTTTCTCCACCCTAGTCATTTTCGGGATTTATGGAAATGTTTAGCTGTCATTGCATATGGAAAGCCAGGAAAACGCCATCAATATCTCACTTATATTTATGCATAATTTTTTACATATATACTGCAGATAATACCAGACTAAATAATTTAGGCTTAGATTTCATGCGACAGTTCCTGGCAATAGACAATACATCAAAGACTGAAATTCTGATGATGCTCGGCAATCAAAAGCAACAATTTAGACATAAACATAGATCAGTATGACGAACTCATATATTTGAAGAAATTATTAGATGAAGATGTTCTTAAATCTACTATAGAGATAATCATGTGAACTGAAGTTCCAGAGCTAAAATGGCTGCAAATACTTGAGGAGAAAGGTTACTTAGTTATTTAGTTCGACTTTAGCGAACTTGAGTTTAATCATAAGCTTTTAGCTGTGAGCAGTTCAATTGTAGAATTGCTTTGACAAGCTATACTCCAAGATAATTAACAATTTTTTACCTAATCAAGTTTGGTATTTCCATTTCTTGCACGACTTAATCTTAAAATGGTTTATTTTGAAATGAACTAAATTCGAAATATAGCAATTTGAGAAAATTTAAAAAATATTTTGGTGAATGCTATCAGTAGCTATGATATATAATTGCATACCAAAAAAAATTAATAAATATTTTCTATTGCTTTTTGCTTTTTTGCGTTAATTTAAAAATTGATAAAAACACAGGAAAAAATACTTTATTTAAATTGCGCCTATTTAAGATTTATTTAATTTGCAAAACATATTTTTTTTCTGCATTTAATGAATAAAACATTGTTAGCCCACTTCAATATGAATGCATTTACATATGTTGCACACACATGTAGCTCGCATGACACATGATCTGTGAATGTTTTGACCAGGCTTGCAAAAAGTATATGTTTATTTATGTACATATTTGTAGATGGATAGAAATTTAGCATTCAGTAGGCGCTGTTTGTTAAGAGAGTTAGCTGTTCGAGAGCTGGGCAGAGGCATTTTTCTTCATTAAGCAGTGGAAAATCAATAAGCCGTGGGGCCAAGCACGCACGGCAGATCCATGAGGAAAAGCAAGGCGAGGACGCGGCTGGACGGAGGCGACTCGGGACGGTGACGTGGACGGGCAAGACATACAAATTTTCCAATTAAGCAAAACACGTTTTCTAACGATTATTTTATGCAATCGAAACGAAGAAACGAAGCCAATTAAGACTATCAACGACTCAACGGCGAATGCGACTCTGCATCGCAAATAAATCGTGCGGGCTATGGCTAGAAACCGAACGAGAAGGAACGGAGCGGAAGGGATGGGCAAAGAAGGGGTCAGCTGCTGGCGGAGGGGATTGCCATTTTGATGAATTAATGAATAAGTTGACGTGCCACCGACTACCGAGCGATCGACTGTCAATTGGATGTGCAACAATTGGGCGTGCATTCGTTAGGGGGCCGGGAGTGGGCTTGAGTTAGAAGCCCGTTTGCCACCAACGTCGACAAAGCGTAATTGCCAACCGGCATGAATCGGCGTGGGCGTGCGATGAAACGGGGCGTGGCCAGGCAGGAGCAACAGCCACAGGCACAATCCATGCCACAGGCATAGCCAAGAGCTGCCACGCGCTGCTGCTGCTGCTGCTTTGCTGATTTCTTGACGAGCTGCATCGTTTAAGATATTTGCCAGAGATCGCATGCGAGTGATAGCGAGACCTCAGCACAATTGTTCAGAGCTATTTTCATTTCATTTTTATGCCCAGCATTTCCACAATTCAAATTTGCACACAAAGTGCCAATTTGGCCCAAAACCGTTGCGCGCGCCTTTTATGGCCAACAGTTGCAGTTGCAGTCGACGTTGCCGTTGCCGTTGCATTTGTAGCTGAAGTCGGGCTGCAGCTGTTGTTTGCCAGGTGGAAGGGGCGGAAGGGGCCAATGCATAATTGAATTGAAGCGCTCTTCGCGTTTCTTCAAATGAACGTCAATTAAAAATGCATCATAAACGCCCCCAGCGCCATTTCATAAACGCAGCCTTAATTTATGCTCTCAACTGCTGCTGCTGCTCCTGCTATTGCTGCTGCCCCGGTGAGCTGTTGCGCTGCTCGCTCCATCAACGCCAACATGGCCATAAAGCAAACCAGAATCACGGCCACAAGCAGTACGATTCCTCGTACCAGTCGCCAATCCGCGCCAGCTAATTGCCCCATGTTGTTGCTCTTGTGGCAACTCAGTTGCTGCATTTACCGCTTGATTGCCAGTTGGATTGATAGATGACTATCAAAGCCCATGTTTGATTAACTATGACAAATTAATTAAGCCACTATAAGACGGATTTAAGTTTGAAGCCAACAAAATCACGCACATTGATGTAACTATGGAGATGAAAGAATACTTTATAAAGTATAATACAAGTAGCTCTTATTACAATTATTTTTATATTTATATTTAGCTATATGAGTTGTAGGAGTTCATTAAAATATTTAGTTAGCTAGCAAAAATTTGAAAAAAATTCATTTCATTTTATTACAAATTTAATCCCCAAATAAAACTCTACATTAATTGACTGAAGAACCAAAATAAGACAATTTTTACTTTTAATTCTTTGACATGCATCGTGAATGGTGAATAAGCCCCAATTTAAAAAATGTCTTCATATTTAAAATTTAATAATGTCTATTGATTTGAAAAGAAATAACTCCTAATGCAGCATAATCGGTTAACATCTTCGGCAAGGCATCCAACACCAAACTACAATATCACTTTAATTTGAATTGAATAATACTAATGAAAATATATTCAAAATATCTGAATATGTTATCACAATATTATATTAATTTAAAAAAATATATTTTCATTTAAATGATTTCAATTATATAATAATACAGTGTCTACCATCTTGAATTGTCTCAAATTAATTTATTAAAGTTATTTTTTTATTGTTATTTTTTTTTTAAGTTTTTTTTTTTTGGTCATTCATATTTATTTATTATTAAATTTTGTTTCCAGAGGTTTGGCAAATAGTAATATTTTTATTAACATGATTATTTATTGTGTTAATATAAAATAGATTATTAAATCAAATTGATATAAAATTGTGCAAAGTGAATGCACTTTTTAGATAGTCAGATACTAAATTTAGTATATTCAATATTACATTAGTGAAAGCGTGGAGTTGAAACAATTTTAAACAGCTAAATGCGAGCTCCATTGACAAGCGAATTCCTGAAGCTCAGCCATCATTGAAATGTCTTAATTAGAAAGTTTTCAAGTGCTTGCAACAATAGCGGAAGGGAGTTTCGCGGCTGAGACAGAGAATTACCCTTTGGGCCAAAGCGGGCAGTGGGGCCAACCCCCGGGCTGTAATGGCTGGGTGTAAGGGCGCTGTGGGCTTGCTGCAGTCATCATCATCGGCGCGGCGAGGCGCGGCGCGGCGCCTTGGCGTGTTTGTGTGCAAAGCAGTCATAAAAATTACAATAAACAATCATCATCGCGATCCGTTTACACCCACTTTGCACGTTTTCGCAAGCGCCGGCCATGGAAAGTGAAAAAGGATTTCAGATTGTGCCACTTCCCACTCGAGTCGGCCGGGCAGGTAACACGGCCGAATGGAGTGGGCGGGCTTGGCTAACCAGCTGGCTAACGAGTAGGCAAAACCGTGAGCTATCGCAGTCAACGAAAAACGCTCAATTAGCCCGGCTAAAGGACTCGCTGCCATTTGGCCGGATTTGATGAGCAGCCAGCAGGCAGCAGGCAGCAGTCAGGGGCGCATGCAAATGCTGCCAATTGCTTGATGAACGTGTCCAAGGGTTCATTCACAGGCCAGGCCTAACTCTAGGTAACTCTAACTGTAACGAATGTCTTCATTGCGTCTGTTGCTCTGCCTCTCCCTCTCTCTCTCTCTCTTTCTCATTTGGTCTATTCAACCAACGGCGGCTCTTTTGTCCGGCCATTAGCATTTTGCATAAGCAGGCGGTTGGCTTTGTTTCACCTCGCTCGGTTCGCTGCTTGGACTTGAGCTGCAATTGATTCCTAACCTCGTAATGAGACGTTTGCCTCTGTCTGTGTTTGCATCGGCATCGGAACTGCTGAGCCACTTTGTGGTTTTGTGGGATTAAGTCATCATCTCCACGGGTTTCTCACCGAGCAGAGCTCAAAACATCGTTTGCCCTTCTTGTGGCCCGCGTCAAAGGTGATGCGATCGAATCGTATTTGCTTTTGAAGGCAGATTAGAGTTAGGCAATCAAATTGTTCAAGAAATAAAATAAAAATGAATGGAATAGTGTTTTGTAAACATTTATTTATTCTTTATTTTTATTGGTAGAGAATTTAGAGAATAGAATTATATTTCTTGCAAAGGCCGGAATCACTTTTTACAAAAAAATATATATATATATTATTTATTATATCACAGAATATCTATATTTTTAATAAATATTTTAAACACTTCTTTTATTAAATAAAACAACTTTTTTTTTAAATATATATAAGAACTTCTTTTAAATTTATTATTTTATATATTTATAATTAATATTTTCATTAATCTATAATATAAAATATAATTAACATATAAAATGTGCATATCTTTTTCAAAAGTATTTTATCAACATTCATATATTTGTTGTGTTAAATATGACTTATATATTTTCAAAATTGTTATTTTTATTTTTATTTTTTTATATTAATATTGTATGTTTATTAAAAAAATATATATATTTATATAAATGAGGTAAAGGTATTATATAATTTTTTAAATATATATATATTTTTTTTCAAAAACATATTGGGTATTTAATTTGAATAAATTATTGAAATACTCTAAAAATTGAATAAGGAACATAATTCTCTTTGTATTACTACTTATTCTTTTTTCCTACTTATTCAATGGCCCATTTGATGGGCTCTTAAATTATGTTGTACGCTCACGGATTAGCTTAAGTATATCATTATTTTATAATCTCGGAATTATTGAAAAACAAATGGACGAGCAGCGACAACCTGTTGTCAGCTTTGTGTCAGGCGGTACCTTGGGGGTATTCGAAGAGAGAGCATTTAAATTGTCGTAAAAATAAATTTTATTAGGTTTGCCCACTTTGTGTGGTCGTAAAAAGAAATACAGGCGGCAGCCGACAATTAAATGCCAAACAGAATAGCACAACAAGCCGAAATGGCATTTTAACAACTATATAAACAAATTGCGGTTAATACAAGCGCCTGGCCCGAATTTTATGTTCTTTTTACGACTTGACGCCACTTGGGCCGATGCGCTGCCAAATCAGTCGCTCACTCACTCGGCTCAGCTCAGCTCAGCTCAGCTCAGCTCAGCTTAGTCACTAACTCACTCACTCACTCGTCGAGGATCCTTTGGGTCGGGGGTTGAAGTGTCCTGAGACTCTGACCGAGCCGCTTGCCAGCATCCCGATCCTGTTTGAGTGCAGTTGCGGCGTTCATTTGCTTTTGCACTCGAGAGTTGGGTTTTACGACTTTTTTACGATCTGTTAGTGTGACATGATGACAATCAATATAAAAGACATAAAAGCCAAGTTCCGTGACGTATGCCATAATTATTTTGATACCCCTCAAGCTGCTCAGCGGAGGCTGCGATTGCGATGTTTGCATCCATCAGATGCTGTTTTTTTCCATAGACATCGTTACTTTTATGAGGTGGCTCGGATGTTGCCGCCGTTAGTTTGATGTTGATGATGTTTGAGGAAACGGTGGTAAAATTTTATTCGAATGCATTTGCTCCTCTGCCGCTGCCCATGCCCGCTGCATATGGACTTTTTATGGCATTTTAACGATTTGTTTTGACTGCGGATTTGGCCAGCATCTTGATGAGCTATGCGCGCAATGCCACAGCTCGTTGGGGCCCTGATTTACAGCCTGGGAGCAGCTTCTTTTGGCCTGCAATAAAAGGGAATGAAATGCCTTAGTAATCTCTGCAACAAATGCTCTATTGTGCCCGAACTTCTCTAGTTCGATTAGTGTGTGGAATATGTCTCCTATATGAATGTGTGTATTTATATCGTACTACTTCAACTCTGCCTTCTACGAATACTTTTCCTGGTCGCGTTTCGGTTTTCAAGATGGCAGCTCGAATGCCTGAATTGAAACATATGTGGAACGCCCGTTCCAGAGCTCGGGTTCGGAAAGGCTGCTGCTTCTTAAGTGCCTGCGCAATATGCGGTCACATTAAATCATCTGCTTGTAGTATATCATCTTGGCTTCGGATTGGAGGCAGAACACTATGCACTCGCTCACGCACAAGTACAGGCCTGACAAATATACCATTTATATATGTATGTATATGTATGCACATATGTATTTCGAAATGAAGTCATTCTCATCCAATGAGAGTCTCAAATGCGATGCGCATTTGTCGCTGATGAGCGCTAGAGCATCGTATACTATGTACTTCAATTGAATTAAATTTTGCCGCTGCACAACTTTAATTAATTCAAAGCTCAGTCGTGAGTCTTGAATAAATATTTCAAATATTTTATGCAATTGAATAGAATAAGTAATTGAATTTCAAATAGATAGATTTGAAAGTTAAAAGAAAAAATATATTGAAAGTAAATCAAGGTTCTAAATATTTATTTTAATAAATACAAAATTAATATAATGAATATAATAAATATAAGTTATTTTGCTAAATAGCTTAACTTTATACAAATTTTTTAGATTTTGTAAAGAAATACATTCTAATTTTTAGCCTATTTTATAATTTTCATTATATAAAGAGCTTTTATAGCAAGCATATTATAAATATTTATTTAAGAAGATTATTTTAATTACATTTAAAAGGTATTATACTATATTTTTAAACTTGTAGTTAATTGTGTTAACAACCAAATGCAGGCGCCTCTTGACGACAGGCTCACAAATACCAAAAATGAACATTTCAGAGCTACTTTGCTTCAGTTTCTTTTTTTTTTCGAGAATAAATCAAACATTTTGGCAATGCAAAAACAAGTCGAATGAGCCGAGCCTCAATGCGGCCCAAATCATGTGAGGCAAAAGAGAAAGTTGTTGGCCTTTTGTTTGGTATTTGGCAGTGGTTTTGTTATCAGATGCTCGAGGGCGCGATCACCGCAGCAGCAACAGCAGCAGCAGCAGCAGCAGCAGGAGCATCCCCGTGACAGACCCAAAAAAAATCCAAGCCCAATTCCAATCACAGTTGCGCATTACCTACAGTGAAACACCAGACCGGCCAAAAGGCTCGGCTCGGCTCGGCTTGGCAATTTTACAGGCATTTACAATTGCAGCGTGTAACGAGCGGGCGACCAGAACGATCCAACGAGCGCTAGTGAAACATATTTTTATGATTTATTACCACGCCGGCAATAATCGAAAGGCCAGCGAGCACAATGCCAAGCGCATCTAGCTGTATGCGAGTATGTGTGTGTGTGTGTCCTTTATGGACTGGGACTAGAGATATGCGAGATAACAAGCCTCAGCCGTGAGTCAAAACAAATATCGCTCGCTGGCTCTAAGGTCAGCTAAAAAATCTTCGCTCTATCGCCTTAAGCAATTTTTTGTGTGCTCGAGGACATGTTGAAAGGCAGCTTCATAGCAGAGCTATGTGGTGTTCCGTTTAGTTCTACAGCATGTTTTCATTTTGTTTTTATTTTTTATGACACATTTTTATGATTTATGAATTGCTTTGGTTTTTAGCCTATCTTTTCCTTTATATATATATTTTTTTTTGGGAACGCGGCCTTCAAAAAAAAACTGCTGGGAGGGCCCGATCGCCGACCGTTTAGCAGCCGAAGTTGGCATTATGATCAGCCTTAACAGGCTTTGTTTATAATTGTTTACGTGAAATCGGGCGTACCGATGTGACTTTTCAGAAAATTGTAATTAGGCCATTGTCGCGACCCCAAAAAGAAAAAAGAATGTCAACGACTTGTTGAAAATTCAGAAAATCTGAATACTTATGTTGGAATGAATGAAAAACATTTGAATATTTGAGTGAATTTTAGTTGAGACATTATTGATTAAAGATAATCAGAAAAAATCATAAGTCATTTTTAATATTTCTGGATATGTCTTAATAGGTTTTTATTAAGTTGAAAGATAGAAAAATAGAGGACATTAGTACAATATAAAATAAAATAAAAGCTAACAACAAATAAATATATGTTTTAGTAATTTTTTTTATTTTCAATAATGATAGTAATTTCTTTATCAGAAAAACTAGGCTAATGCGATAGCCATAAATATGCTATTTCAGGTTCACATCGGCAAACAGTTTTTTTCCTTTATCATATGCAGATCTTCACATATTCGAGTATATTTCATATAGTAAACTTTAACAATGGTTTTAATTTAATTTTCCAATTCCGAAAACTAGTTTTAGTGGCTCGTAGGAGGGGAGCTCTTCACAATTATGTAGTAGACAAGACGACATGCTCTCGTCGAGAATGGCTCAGCTCTATGCTGGAAATCTCCAGTGTTTACATTGCGAAAACAATTGAAATCATAACAATAAAATCAAATTCGAAATTTGTGAGTACGCGAACGGGCCACCGCAACGAGGCAGCGCGGCAACAAGGCGACTTGGCAATGGGCAATCGGCAACCAGTTGCGTCAGCCAGCAGAAAGAGAGAGAGAGAGAGAGAGGGAGAGGAGAGTGAAAGAGGAGAATTGGCAATGTGAGAAAATGTCTTGCACAAGCCAAATGTATAAAGGTAAATGGGTGAAATGCTTAAGAAAATCAACTCAACGAGCAGCCAGCATGGCAGAACTGAACTGAACTGAACTGAACCGAGAGGCGATTCGAGTGCGGCAACTGCTGCAAAGACAGTGCAAACGAAATGGCCATAAACTTAAGCCAAACGGCCAACAGCGGGAGAGCAGTGCGGGTGTGTGCCTGGGCGCGACTGGAGGAGCTGGAGCAGGAGTCGATGGCAGAGCCAACCAACCAGTTTCGACAACGCGAACTCCGAACTTAATCGAAACATCAAAGGAGTACAGAAGAGAGCCAGCTACAGCAACAACAGCAACAACAGCAGCAACAACAACAACAGCAAGAGCAGTCAGAAACTTATTAAAAACAACAAGTGCAGCGCTGTTTGGCAAGCTTGAGGGAGCTGCAGGGGCGGTGGGGGGCAGCGGCAGGCCACTCAGTGGGTGCAGTGGGGGTCTGCGAGCTGTTTGTGCAGTGGCAGCACGTCCCACAGCCCGTCGGACATCGCTGCACTGAGCGAAACGAGAATATCAGTTAATGCCAGCTGAGAATCAACAGCAGCACTCAAAATGGGCACTTTCGGTCGCAATAACCACGACATTTACGATTATTTTACGGCCACTAAAAATCAAAAGCGTAATTTACGGAACCAAAGCAAAGCGAGCTGAGACACCGAAACGGAGACAAAACACACACAATGCCAAGCTGTGAGCACGATTGAGTGAAAGAGAGGGGGGGCAAAGAAAGAGATGACACCTATATATACATATATACTCCTGCATAGAGCATCCGTATCGATGCAGATTTGATGATTAAGTTGATGAACTCTGAGTGCTTGGCCTGGGTCAAAGGCAAAGCTGTGAAATGTAGAGGAAACAATGGGTGAAAATTGAGCAACAAATGAACTGAAAACGAAGTAGATGAAGGTGAATAAATGTATTAAATATATAAGTGTTCTACAATAAATCAGTTTGAACAAAATACTGCATCAGTATATGTAAAGTATTTATAAGCTTAGCTCCATAAGTCTCACAAACTTTACGATTTATTTGAGATCTTTTTATATGTTTCCAATGAGCTGTGTGCTCTTTGGAGAGTGCAGGTCGTATAGAATATAATATATTTTTAAAAATATAACATCAATTTCTTTATACGTTTATATTAATTAAATATTAACATTTCGTTAAACTTTTGTATAAAGAAGAACACAGAAAATCTAGTCATATATAAATATTATAAATATTAGATATTAGCAACGTTTTCTTCGGCTCTTTTAAATGACTTTAGACTCTATTACGTACGTATAACATTTTTTCGATGAATAATACATAAAACTTTTTTTTTTGTTTTTTTAGGTCAAGCCAAATACTGTGACGTCTTCTATAATATTCGTCTATATTATTAAATTGATATTGATCTATAAAGCTCTGATGGAAAGTTAAACATGATAATTTAATCAATATTTATGGAGAACAAAAATAGCTGAAAATAAGAAAACTATTTCTGGTTCTAAATATTCAGACAAATGAATTGGCAGCTTAGCATATTGCAAAAATAACTAAATTTAAATAACAATAGGGTTTGATTTTAGTGTCTATTAACTGTAGTCTATCAGGAAGAAGAATGAAAACTGTTCTATCTATAGAATTAAAGGATCCCTGAAATGTTGGACAATATAGCTTACATAATTTGCATTCATCTATATATCAATTTGTATTCATTAATAATGAAACTGAAGAACAAGTCATTCGGTTCTTTAAAAGACGTACTTATGTCTCGTACTTAAGCCAACAAAAATTTGCACTGAATAAATCTTAATAATTGTTTAATAAAACTATCCTATTTCATATAGCATAAATAAAATTGTTCATTATTTATTATTTATATATGAAACATATTACTGAAGCCATTGTGCCATTGCGCGAATGGCAGGGCGACAGGGCGGCCACCTTGTCCAAGAAAACCAGTTGGGCTGGCGTGCGGGACGGACGGAATGCAACGCCATGTCGAGGTGCTCGCGTGCAGCGCATTTTGTGGACAACGCCGACAGCAAAATGAAAAGCTGGAATTGCAAGTACGAAGAGCTGGATGTGGATGTGGATGTGTATGTGGCAAGTGAAGCGCAAATGGTTGGACTGGACTGGACTCGGCCTGTGACGGCGACTGCGACGGCGACTGCGACTCAGTTGAGGTTTTTAGTTAACGTATTCGGTTTTGCCTTTTTGCACTTGTGCGCGTGCAGCACCTGGAGACCCTGCCCCGGCTCCCGCTTATCCAGCTGGCGATTGGAACCCATCGAGCTGCATTGAGCTGCTAGTGCAGCCCGTTGAAAGATGATTTTCATGTTTTGCCTCGCCAAATGCCCTCGACCCGCCAGCCATGCCCCACCGCCAGAGCGTTGCCACGTCTCGCCTCATTGGACTCAAGGATCCTAACGATGCAGCGATGCAATCTTGTTGTCTCAAGCTCGCGTTTACTGACATCTTGATGCCTCGATTGCTCCGATTTTGAATGAAATGCTCAGCGCTTCAATTTAATGCGCTGTCCCAAATGCTGTGACAAGCGAGCGAAATTGAATTGAAATCTTTGATTGGCAACAGAGCCAATCACTTGGCTGGCTTAGCGGTGCTTCATTTTATTAGCTCATCCACAATCGAATTAATTTTTAGTGAACTGCCTTTACTTTTTTTTTTTCGAGCTACCAGTTTTCAATAATTGTAGTTGTGGTATGAGGAAGTCAGACACACGTAAGCATGAAATGATAAATTTTGTATCTTCCTTTTCATCAGCTACCAAGCTGAACCTTGAATAATTTCTTATCAAATATATGATATATGAAACTGCGTATAACAGTTCAAATTAGCAGAAGTTAAAAAAAGGAATTAAATGCATTTTAAATAACGTTCGCCTTCAGCCAACATTACTATCTTATTTTGCTCTCCAGCATCAACTATTTTATGTCCGAAATTATACTGAGATAAGAAATCATTTACTTCAATATATAATTAAAAAAGTTTCCCATAATTCGAAACATTTAACATATCAGTGGAGATAACATATCTGAAAGCATAAATCGCTGTTACTTTGCAGACAAACTTCGAAGGAGTAACAGTGGCAGTCAAACCGCACAGCAGTGACTCTCAAAGACAGCACTGACGTCAACGCATAACGACCCATAGATGGCGCATGCATTTTGCTGCTGCCATCTATTGCATAATAGCTGCAACTGCTGCTTATTGTTTATATCGTGAGCAGCAGCAGCAGCAAATGACATTTAATTATACTTAAATAATTTTTTTTTATATGCAAATTTTCATTTACATTTTATTATTTTATTTATTAAATTTTTATGATTTTGTTATTTCTTTGTCATTTAAATAATCTCACTGTAATTCAGGTCGCTCTGTATTTGGAATATATCTCATTCACTTATTGATTTTTTATATTATATATAAATTTAATTTAATTTATTAATTTATTTATTTTTTTTTTTTTTAATTTTATTGATTAATTGAAAATATATTTATTTATAAATAATTTCTCATTATTTTTTTTGGTTATTGTGTATTTCTTAAGGCGCTTTTCAGTTCTTTCTCGTCTGTACTCCTATCCGTCTGTCTTTCCGTCCGTCCGAGGCAACAAAATGTCTGTACGGCCTCCACCGTTGTACGTGAATGACGTCTGCGCCGCTGCGAGTCTCAACTGAAAATGTTTGGTGGTTGAACGAGTCTGAAAAAATTGAGCATTTCATCAAAACGGGTTCGGGTAGGGGTGCACTGCGCGAAACCGGTTGAGCTGCCTTGTTAAGAGCTATGCTTATATAAGGAAATTGAGAATACTATCAACAATCGATATATGTCCATGAGTAAATTAATATATTTTTTATATTTGTATTTATTTGTCTTAATAAATATTTTATATTCCTAAAGTACGCTCTTTAGTATTATTTGTCTAGCTAATTTCTCTTAGTGTAGCGACATGGGCTGAGCCAGCGCCAGGCAAAATGGGTTTGGCCTGCGCATTTGAGTGAGAGGATTTTTCTGCTGCTCACTTGGTTCCGTCTCAGTCGCCAGCTCCATCTCCATCTCTGTCACACATGCAGCGCGTATTCGCTTGTGTGTGTGTTTGTGTGTGCGTGTGTATTTTCTATATTTAGCAGTTGCTTCTTGTAGCACTCACTTAAATCCCATTTCTATGGCTTTTCGGCGTTTGAATTAACTTAATTGATTTGGAACAGGCTCGTGGATGCAACAGCTTCGATTTCTTTTGGGATTCACGAATTTCTATTCGTATTTATAGTAGACAATATGAAGCTAAACAAGTTCTAGGAACTGAGCCACTAGTCTAATTTAGAGTTATGAATTTGTTTAAGTGTGAATGAAGCATTATATATATATATTTGTGTGATATAATTGAAATTTCAAATTTTCAGACATTTTAATTAAATAAATACGAAATGGCTTATGAATTTATGAACATTTGAATAAGAACTTATCGAAGTAAATTGAATATAATAAATTGAATATAATTTACTGATATTGGTTTAAAGAAAGAATTGTTGGAGAATAAGTCGTATAGCTTATACAAATATTATATTCAGGCAGCTGACTTCTGGCTCTGACCAACCCGTTTGACGCTCTTCCCTCGAACTAAAATGCCCGATTAATATACATATATGTTTCGTGTTTGTTTGTTGTTGTATTTCGTGTTTGGTTTGTCGCACAACTTAATTAAATTCATAGAGCAGCTCGCGTGAATACATGTGCCAGGGCCACGCCCAAAGGGACGCGGGCCGAGGCAGAGGGGAGGCCATACTAGAGGATATGTGCGTATTCTATTAAAATGTTAGCTTGAAATTCAAGCTGAGGCCGAGCAAAGCGTTTTATTTGAATATAATGCCGAGTGTTACGAATTGCTAGATGAAATATGAATGCCTGGGGGGGTTATTGCTGAGATGAGTTCTTGAAATGAAGTCGTCAACAAAATGGTCCATGGATTAATTGAATTTCACGCTCACTGAAATGAAGTGCGCAAAATGAACCCGACCTTGCCACCAAGGTGGAGTTCACAATGGGCCAAGAGCGAGACGAAAAGCCAGTTATATTCGAGGAACTCTCGCCATCTACAATTGCTGTAGAAATTTGTATTTATTTCTATATCATCTGTATGTACCACAAAACGACTCAAGACAATGGACAACTGCCTCGAGATAGCAATGGAAGAATGGCCATGGGAATGGGATCGAGCATCGATAGCTAAGTACAAAGCGCACCCCAGGAGCGTCTTCGTGGTGATTATGGCGTTGCCGTGGCCCGGGGTAAAAAAGGCCAGATAAGTTATTGTAACGAGCGAGCAACCCCTGCAAAGGCCCAGGCCTGTAAAAATAGGACAAGTTCACGCACACACACACACACACACACACACTCTGATAGTGTGGAGGGTGCGCCGTTAAAATGAGTTACGAGCTCTGCCATTTTAAATTAAAATAGCAGCCAGCATCCATTGCAATATGAAAATAGCAAAAAAGAGAAAAGAAAAAAAAAAGAGAAAAGAGAAAAACGAAAACGAAAAAGGTCAAAGGCAATTTCCACCCCAAGTTTGTCTACAAAATGGTCATGTTGACAGAAGTAAATCTTTTGAATTATCGCATTAGAATGCCGCATTCTCATGGATAAATTTCCAGCCCGGCTGCCCAATGAAGCCATGCCATAAATAATGCCAATGTCACTTGGGTATTATAAAGGATTTTCGGTCTGCTCAGGCAATCCATACCTCTTCGTATTGTTGACTTAGGCGCTCGAAAGGGGTGCAAACTTAAGATTGAAGATTGTAGATGGAAGTTAAAAGCGAGTCAATGAAGATAAAGGAATAAATTATATATATATGTATATATTTTTAAAATATAAAAATACTCTATTAATACATATTCTTGTATATACATATATACATCTGTAGAATATTTATATAAAATAAAAATAATGTATTAATACTTGTACTCTTACCTATATAAAATATATTTATAAAGATATAATAGAGACTAAGACTTTTCATCATTTCTAGCATAAGTAATTCACTATATATTTGGGAGGCAAACAAATGTATATTTTCTTATTTTTTCGAATTTTCAATATGTTAATGCAATGAACATATTTATGTGTTTAATTTTCCATTTCTCAGTATGTCGGAACCTCTTTTCACTGTGTGTTTATTGTATTACGGTGATAGTAAACACCTCCTCGGGTGCAACGAGATACTCGAATTTGCGAGTGAGTACACGCAGATAACAGAGCGAATTCGATGGATCCAGATCACGGACGGCGCTCTGCACAAGTCCTGCCAACAGGATATTCATGTGCTTCACTATGCCCTGGGCGCTGGTGTTGTCAAAGGACGTGGCAGCCACATTGCCTGATAGGTTGTCAGATACCACGTAGCCCAGTGTATTCTCAGCCGTTATTCGCTCCGTATTGGCCGAGTTCTTCTGGATGACATCCTCCAGCACGCGATTCATTTTCGATTGGATTTATTTACCAGATTTGAATAAATTCAGATTTCATCTAGTGTAAATTGAAAATCTTTAACAATGTTTTTTGCTTATGTTTTCAATGTTAAGTCCAAGCAGGGAATGACAAAGTACAGCATCGATATGTGTACGAGCTGAGTGGGAACAGGAAAAGGCTACTTTGATTCGTATTGAATATTTTAATAGCTGGATTTCAATTTACATTTGTAGAGCAAATGAGAGAAATGAGTTGCGAAAACATGAAATAAATGAATACGGTATGCGTATTTATTTTATGTTTTATGAAACCCATTTTAAATGTTTAATATCAAATATTATTATATCTAAATATCTTCTGTACCTTTTCTGAACTTTGAGTAAGAGTAAAATGCATAAATAAATTAGTACGGAAACCAACTTTAATAATAATCATTTATATAAGACATATGCATTATACTCCATACAATATTTCAGCTTATCTATTTATCAATGTGTTCCTTAAATATCTCAATACATCTATCTTGAGTTTTATTATGCACAAATGCCATTGAACTTGTCTGGGCTACAGTGAGGTCAGTCGGAATTACTTCATTGAATTGAACGGCTCAAGTGGGCGCGTGGCTGCTGCTCTGGAGACCGCGCCCCCCAATCTCGGCGTGGACCGGCAGCCCGCCTCGTCAAGCGGTTCTCATTTCATTTTCATGCGCATTTAATGGCGTCTGTTATTGGCTTTTAACGAGATTTCCACTCGACTCCATTGCGCTTTTTAATGTACGCTTATTTTTAGATGACTGCCGACGAGCGGCCGCTGCCCCGCTTCCGCTCATCAGCAGCTAATTGAGTTTTTGACTTTGAACCGCATTGGCCCAGGTCGTTGACTTGGCTCTAATTACGATTAGCTTAGAGCGAATGAAATTCCCCAACTGTTCTAAAGTGATATTAATCAAATGCTTCAAGTCGCAACTGGCCATATTTAGTCGAGTCTAAGCTCATCTGTATTCAGGGCTCTACACATTTTTGCTGGCCAAGTGCTTGTCGGACAAGGCCGGCGAGTGCATATGCAGCCCCCCGCGCCCCTCGCTGGCAGCAAACCCAAAATGGCCACTTGAGCACCCACAACGGCCATAAAACACTTTTGGACATGTTGTTGTACCAACAACAGCAACAACAACAACAACAACAACAGCAACAAGAACAGCAACTCAAATGGGCTTTTTCTCAGTGTTGTGGTCAATAAAATGTGCATAAATTGTTGGTGCCATTCAACGGCAAAACTGAAACTGAACCGGGAGTTGGCCCACGAGCGCTGGGCACTCATTTAACGGCTAGCGGCAGGCAGGACCAAAGCCCGTTTCCAGAAAACAAACCATGGTACAAATTTAAGACGTATAGCAGATAAAAATATACGAATAATAGGAGTACTAACAGAGAAGTTTTCTTTGGGATAAAAAAAGTCAAAAAAGAATATAATAAATAAATTTTAAATAATACATAACAAAAGAACACGGCAGTCAAAGAAGAAATATAAAATAATTCAATTTGTATTGTATGTAATAAATATAAATAATAAAAAAAATATATAGATATATGTATATATAATGTTCAAATTAAAATGCAATGCTTTATATTCTTTAATTAAATATACATATAAGAAACGCTAATTTGCTTATCAATTCAAAGTGTTAGATACATTGAATTGGAAATTAACTTTCTTCAAAGATCGGAATATATATTGGCATACTTGTTTAAAACATATAAATTTAACATGCTTTTAGTGTATGAATATTTATAAAACATAAATCTAACATTCCTTTAATAGATAAAATTTCTATAATGCAAAGAAATTGAAGCTTGAAAGTTTAAGAAAACAAGTTTAAGGCAAAGGCTAGTGTAAAATTTAAATGAAATAAATGAAGGAAATTAGTAGACAACTTATAATAATATATGTATACTATCTAAACAAGTTGTAGTAGGTTTAGATTACTATGTCTTAAAGCTAATTTGCGCTTTACTATTTTATTCTTTGTAAGTGAAGCCTTAAATAGTGCGTCTTATTTGAAAAAATAAAAATAATAAACAAAATTTGATATAAAAACTCAAACCGCAAAATATATGAGTGAAAGTAGTAATTACGCAATTGACAAACTAAGAAGATTAAATTTGTATAACTTGTATTATAGTATATAAATTTATATTTGATCTCTAGTTTGAATATTGAGTGAAATGTATTCAAAGCTTTCCATATGGATCGTAAATGGTTGGCTGAACTTTAAGCAAAGTAACTCGAGAATAACTCGAGAATTGGCTCAATATATACTTTAGACCATGTATGTATGCTTGATTGCTGCAGAGATGATCATTTCAAATTACAAAAACAATCAATGACAAAAAAATATATCAATCTCGATTTCTAATCCAAGTCTTAGCTTCCAAAGAACACTTTGATTTAATTTATTTATCGAATTGTGGTTATTCCTGCCCCATTGTACAACTAGATCTCTGCTTTGTGGCGTTTTGTGGGGCGGCTGTGGCTGTGGTTGACCCGCCGGGCAATGATATATGGCCAGCAAATGCAAAACGGCAGATTTGTATGCGGCTGGGCGACGCTGTGGATTTGGCCACTTGGGCCGGGCGAAATGAATTGTGTTTTGGGCTTGAATTTGTGTTGCGGCACGAGTATAACAGCCATTTGAAACTATGCAAAATGCGAGCTCGTAAATAGCGAGAACTGCAGCAACAGTGTTTCGCTCCCCTCGCTTATCTCTGCGGCTGGCTGTGGCAGTTGCAGTTGGAGTTGCGCCTGGCGGGGATTAGGCGGCAGCGCAGTGCGCTTATCCAGAACCCAAAATAGTTTGGCATTATGCAGAGCGCATAAATCATATAATTAGATCGGTATCAGGGCAACTGCATAACTCATTCGCCACTCGCTCAGCGATAGGCCGAAAGGCGCTCTAATGGCCGCCGTGAGTTCATAAACAACGAAACTCAAAAAAAAAACGGCAACGCACCCAATTCGTTTGTTAATTACAAAAAACCAACAAACAAGAAGAGGCAGAGGAAGATACATGCACGAGAATTGAATTGAAAGTCGCTTTTCCTGTGGGCCGCAGCACTTTCCCTGCTACATTTACCGTTTACCCAGTATGCAAATGAGTCTTTGAGTGTTTCATGCCGCCCGCTTTGGCTCCAGATTCGTTCGGAACTCAGCTCCGGTCAACGCCCAGCGGTCAGCTGACCAGACGGACAGACAGCCAGTCGGACAGACGGCACTTCACCTACATTCTGTATCTGTATCTCGTTCTGGGTATTTCTTGTTCTCGTTTCGGGCTTCATTTTGGGCTCTGCGAAAGGGCAACATGGCACACATGGCACGAATTGGACGACCCATCCCCTCCCGCCCATCGTTCCTCTTGGGTCAGTCTGGCAGACATCCATTGCCTCGGGCTACCCCACAGGCACACTGACACACATCCAGACTGTGCCAGTTATGCTCTCAACTCTACATTTCATCAACACACTCGACACAGTCCAGTTTCATTATAAAACACACACAGACACATATGAACATTCATAAATAAGGAACCACTACATATATATTCATATGCCTGTGAAGAGACACTCACCTATACGCATTTCGAATTTTTAATGCTCATATGTTGTCAATTTTTTCTGCTATCCAGAGTAAAAGTCCTCTCGCATCTGTCCTGCGAACAATGTGTGCATGTGTGCCGTCCTTTAATTGGAAAATGAAAGGATAATGTGTTAAATATTCACAGAGTTGAGGCATTCATTTTCATCATCTTAATTGCATTAGGTGATGTAAGTGAAAAGATATGCGAAATATTTCAAATAACGCGGGAAATGGGAAATATCTTAAACTATAAATTTGTATATTTCAAGAAAAAATTTAAAGGTAATAATAATAGTTAAAGGCTTTGTTTGTAAAATTTATTTTATTTAACATAATTAAGTTAAATAGAAGCCAAAAAACATTTACAAACACTGCTTGATCTAAGTGTGAACAAACTCAATACAAAAATTAAAGAGATAAAGTAAAATAAAATAAAGTATTCGATATGTTATATCTTTGTATTTAATTATTGTGTGCAACATTTTATTTTTATTTTCGATAAAGAAAACTGTTGTGTATTATCATTTTCATTTAAAATTTTACAAGACCCCAGTTCTTTTCTACTTGAACATAATAATATATATGCACCGGAATTAAATTTTCATGAAAATAATTTAAATATGAAGTGGAAAGACGTACAAAAAATTCTATAAATATTTGCTTAACTTTGATACAAACAAAAATATATGTATATGCATATATATATATATAACTATAAAATGTATTTGCTTATTTGAGTTTGTTTAAAATTTAAAATTTCTAGCCTAAAGCCATTGCTCTTCTATGCATTCTTCTACCTTAACCAAATTTGATATCGCTGCTCAGTTAATTCAAATGCTTACCTAAATACGATGGCAATCTTTTTCTTGCGTTACAATTATATATATTACACTCTTCATTTATTTAATCCTATCTCACTTACACATATAAACATATACGAGAGTGAAATGAGTATATTGGTTTTAAGCATGTCTTGATTTCCCTTTCTCGCTTTGCTCTTTCTAAGGGCAGCAGCCATATACATATGTATGTATAATAAAACCCACATGAATTAGTTAATGAGTAATAAGTACCCTTATAAAAGTAGCCCGAAGCTAAATTATGATAAACTTCTCTTCAATTGGATAAAATTAGGGTTTCTCTTCATGTATTATAGATCAACCAAAAACAACAAATTGAATGAATCTCGTTAATTCAATTCCTCTACAGCTTCCATATTGTATTCAAATTTCAACTCAATTCGCACAAAGTTCATAGTTTATTTGTTTACAATTTTAGATTCTTTGTAACTCAACTAACTTATTTTCTCACGCATTATTTCACACAATAAAAACAGATTATTTATTCAGCGAAATTTCGGGCAATTAAAAGTCATTTGAATGCGAACAGCATTAAATGCTGAAAAATAGATAGCGATTTAATGCGTGTTTCCAAATTGTTATGGGCACCTGGGGACAGAGTTGAGCGAGTTGCCATTAGCACATAATATCGGCATTTTATTGACTAAAATTAAAAATCGATTGGAATCAATAAACACTGTGAAAATATTGCAACCGAGCCGAGCGAAACTCCGATTGACAAATGGCATTATTTGTGGGCCGAATTTATTTGAGTGCCTTCTAAATATCAGCTAATTCAAGGCAATTATTTAGATGACGCGCGATTGCGTATGCTAATTCCAAATGCTCCCCGATTTCGAATGGCCCCACGCCCACTCTGGCTTCGCGGCTGGCCGTAAATTGTGGACGAGGGGACATATCGAGCTTCAAAAGGTGCAAAACTGCGCGCTTAAATAAATCTCAGAAATTAAATTAAGCGACTCTCGGCGACTCGTTTAGCGCATGCCAAACGACTGCAGAATAAACTTGGCATAAATTTCAATTTATTTAGGCAAGAAATGATCAAATCTTAGAAATCTTTTGTTTATTATTCCGTTTTTTTATTCGCTTAAAACATGAGCTGAACAAAAAAATATCAAATGCATAATCAAACGAATTTCAATTTTATTTGCCAGAAGGTGAGAGATTTTTATTTCTGTAAGCAACAAAGGCGACTTACAAAACAAAGGCAGACACACAAAGGGAACACGATATGAACGAGAAAAGAGAGAGGCGGCGAAGAAGAAGAAGAGACGTATTCAAAAGATAAATTTCTTAATTTAAATTCAGACCCCAACGCTGAGTTGCCAACAAGTCGAGTTTTATTTTTTTGGGGGGTTTTGTCGACGCAGCGCCCCTCCTCAAAGTTAAAGGCTGGGGAAGACAGGGGGAGCCACAGAGAGAGAGAGAGAGAAAAATGGTTTTCATTTCCGTTACAAATGTTTTCAATTTGGTTAGAGATGAACACACGCACACATATAGTGAGAGAGAGAGAGAGAGAGAGAGAGAGAGAGAGAGAAAGAGAGGGAGAGAGAGAGAGAGAGAAGGGAAAGAAACCCGAAATTCAATTTTCAAACGTTTTATTTCGACAACATTTTGATTTAGTCGCACAATTTTTCGTTTGCGCGTCTCGCTTTGAATATTTTAGGCATTTGGCTTTCGATTTTCTCGCTTTTCGTTGTTTGTTGTTGTAACTATGAAATATTTATTATTTAAATTTCGACTCTCGCATGGCAGCTAAATCATGCGACAGGCTCATTCAAGCGACGCACAGCACTCCCACAAGAGACAGAGCAACAGCAACAGATACAGATACAAATACAGATACAGCGACAGATTCAGCTACAGATATACATATAGATATTCATATATGTGCAGCATGCGTTAGTTGTTTCCTCTTTTTCTCTTCTTTTTATTTTTTTGTCGCATGATTTAGCTGCAGCCATAAATTTAATTTTAAGCTTTTTAGGTATTTCATTTCGTTCCATTTGAGTTCTCGAACTGGCTCTGGGGCTCGGGCCAAGATAAACACTTGACAACGTGCTAAGGCCAACAACTGGCAACGCGATAAGCGCATAAATAAAGCCCCAGTAATAAATTCAGCGTCAGTTCTGACACTACCAACACCGTCGCCGTTGCCGTCGCCGTCGCCGTCGCCATTGCCACAGCCAACGCCATTGCCATTGCTGCTGCTTCTGCTTCTGCCGTTGGCTTTGTCAGTGCATCTGTGGCCCCCCTTTGGCTACACTCGACCAATGCACGATTTGTCAACTTGAGCAGCGTCCAAGGGTCATAAATGCATAAATTCAACTGTACTTGACTTTTTCAAATGGGGTTTAGAGTGTGAAATGATTCAGTGCTTGGCTCAAACAAGGGAAATGTCTGTCGTTTGTCTTATATTAAGGTTAAGTGAGATGGTTCAGCTATTAGTTATGTAAGCACGTGTATAATAATGTGAATTTATATAATGAATTGATATACATAACAATCAAAATGGTTAAATTCATATATGCCAATTGAGCTTTTGTCTCAAATGCATAAACAAGAGTAAATGTTTAAAAAAAAATGTGCATAATAAAAGGTATTACCATGTATTAAGAAAATTTGTCAGTATAAGACTTGAATTTATTATAGCTGCTTGGTATGTGTATAAACAAATGTGAGACACGTTATAAATCGTATGACCAAATAGCTAAATAAGATTAATTTCTAAACAAAAGAATGTAAATAATAATAAATTTGGTATTATATTAAAGTAAGTATTTTAAACGAATAGCTTAACATTGAGCTTTTGATATATATATATATTTTTTTTATTTATATTTATTTATTTTGTTTGATTGAATAAGCAAGCAATCAATATTTATTTAGTAAAATAAGTATGATATTGATATTAATCAACAATCCATAATTTTCAATTTCAGAGTATCAACGCTAATTTAACTCGTCTGAAGACTTATCAATATATTAAGAATTATATATGATTTGCAGAGTATTGAAAATCTTTTACAACAAATTTCCAAGCTGAAAAAGAAACCCAGAAGAAACTTCCCTCATATATATCAGTATATATTTGTATCCATAAATCTCTTTTGTTCTTCATTTATGTGAATTTAATGACCGCAAAGAATCAGTCAGCTGGTCAACTGGTCAGCTGTCCGGAGCCAACTGCTCGGACGCTGCAACGTACCGTAATTGCACGGCAGGACACTGAGGAGTTATGACGAGGGCAACAAAAGGAAGAGGGAGAGACAGAGTGTTAGGAAAACTGGCGAAAAGGATGAAAATCATGCGGCAGCAATTCACGGCAATCAAACGGCGCGGAACACGAGTGCAGCGTAAAAGGTTTGGTAAAAGGATGCGACGCGCTGTGTGAGTGTGAGTGTGTAAAGTCCATTAAAAGGACATTCCACGTAACCGATCCGTGTGGCACTTGGTGTGGCAAATGGACTCGCGCCACATGCGGCCAGGACGAGCCGGACGAGTCGGACGAGCCGGACAGCGGCAACAACGACGTGGACGTGCTTTGTTTGTTTTGCAGCGCTCTTTTCAACTTTTTGCTGCTGCTGTTTTCATAATTTTGAAAAATTGAAACTCGTGTGACCGACGCGACGCGACTCGTTCTCGACCCGTTCAGGTCGCCGACTCCTCGCTGGCTGCAATGCCAACGACAACGACAACAAAAACAACAACAGGAGCAATGGCAACGGCATTGCGTGCAATTACAAGAGCCTGTGTCGCTCATAAATTCCATCCTTTGCAGCCTTTCACACGCGGCATGCCAAAGGAGTTGGCAGCGCCCTGCCAGGGGGTCCTCTGGTCCGAGCCGAGCTGGCCATGTTGCATGCGGCATGTGGATTGCTGCATGTGCTGCACACGCAAATTCCTGTTGCAGTCCCGTCTAAGTAGCTGGCAATGGCAGCATTTCATGTCGTGTTTACACTCACTTCCCGTCCAGCCCAACGTCCGACCGTCCGTCCGCTGGGCCCCAGAAAGAGGGCAAGCATATTAAAAACTTCAATTAATGCGATCCGGACCAGCTGGCAATTATGTTGAGTACGTCGGCTCGGTGCGACAAGTTCAACTTGCTGATTATTTATATTATAAGGTTTCTTTTCTTCACTTTTTTTTTTTAATGATTTTTTGTAATTTATCAATTTACCTTTTCCTGCCTTTAAAAGAGCCAATTATGTGTGCCCATAAAATATGCAGCTTACAGACTTACGAAACTTTCCACAATATAATCAAGAAAATTATAAAATTTATGAAAAATATATAAAATATTTTATTTATTTATATATTATACTCCAAAGGATCTTTAGCGCTTGAACTTTAAAATTCTTATTTGTTAAATGGATTATTTATTTATCATTGCTATAATCTTTCCAAGATCTTACTTAGATTACGAGACTTCTGCTTATATTTTCTACACTTTTTTACAGACTTCGAAACTTTCCACAATATAATCAAGTAAATTATAAAAATTATTATATAAAATATTTTATTTATTTTATATATTATTATTATATATTGAATTATCTTTCCAAGATATTACTTAGATTACGAGACTTCTGCTTATATTTTCTACACTTTTTTCTGACCCAATTAAAATGCATATGGGATTTCATGGTAGTTCCCAATTTGAATTTGCCAATTAAATGTTTATCTGCCTAATTACTGTTGAGGGCGTTGACGCCAACACCCCAGACAAGAAGCAACAACAACAACAGCTACCGCGTACAACAATAACAAAGTCGAAAAGCCGACGCCGGCGGCCACTTGGGCATTATTCAATTAAAAGTTGTACTTTTTTTTCTTCGTTTTTGGCACGCACTAAACCCCATAAAAGTCATAAAGACCCGCATAAAATCCATAAAATGAAAATGAAAAGAATCTTAAAAAGCAGACCCACAACAATGAGAGCGAGAGAGAGAGAGAGACAGAGAGAAAGAAAACAAGTAACGAGAATTAATGAATAGTTAAATGGCCAAAGGGAGCGGGCAGTCAAGAAATACTAGCGTATTGCTTGGCTGAATATATAAACAAGTTTGAGGTGTTATTAAGGTGCCGCGGCTCCACTTGGAGCAGGCCCAGAGCATTGATTAATCTCGAATGGGCCAACGAGTGGGAGCCAAGCGCTCGCAACATGTTTGTCCCGGCAATGAAATGAACTCAACTCGTGAGCACAGAGTTTCACTCAGAGAAAAGCCGAGTGGAAACTCACGAAATGAACGCTGCTGGCGGCTGGGGCGGAAAATCGTACGATTTTCTTGGGCTTGGGCCCTCGCTCTGTTGGCTCTGCTTATTTCAATCAGTGCACAACAACAATGATTTTTATTTTTATGCGCCAACGTAACGATCTCGTTTCCACTTACTTAAATCTACATTTTAACTGCCTGGCACATTTTATGTCCCATTCTGGCAGCCGTGCAAAGTCGGCAGATGCGCGCGCGAGAGCTTTTTCGTTTTTGCTGCTCTTGTTGTTGTTGTTGTTGTTGTTGCTGGTGCTGCAAAAAGCGCCCCCGAAAAAAGCACGAAGAGAGCGAGAGACAATGCCCGCAATGAGTGTGAGTGAGAGGGTGTTTGGAGTGGAGTGAAACCTATGGTCAGTGCTGGACAGCAAACATACACACATACACGCACTCACATTAATTAAATCAATACTAATTAATGCAGGCAAACGTCATTAGGCTGCACTGGCAAACAAACAAACATGCAAATGCCCAGAGGCCTGTAGAAACTCGCAAAGAGCGCGTCGGTAACTGCGAGCAATTGAGCAACATTCAGCAAACGATTATGAGGCCATCTCAGTCGCACTTAAAACGGCCATAAACGACGACAGTTATGGCTACAACAACAGCCACTTCGCTGGCGACGTCGGCGCGCTGCCGAAGTCGAAGAGCGTGAGAAAAGCAATTCTCACGAATGAAATCAGAACGGGCTACGTATCGATTATGCTCAACTGGCGATTTACTTGTTTTAATGCGAGAGACACGTGGCTCCGGCACAGGTTCAACATTGAGCGCATCGTTTGCGAGAGGGAGAGAGAGCGAGAGAGAGCAACAGCAACAGCAGCAGCAGCAGCAGCAGAGACAGCAAACCAGTCGCCGTTGTATGCGCAGCCATTAGGGTGCGCAGTTTCGCTCTCTTCGCAGCGTGCGCCTTCTCGCTCACGCTCGCTCTCTCGGGACTCTATCTGTCCCGCTTGCGCACGCCATTTGCTTTGAGTTATCGTTATGGCCGTTATGGCTTCCGTATGCGCGTCGCAGTCGTCGGCAGCGCTGTCGCAGCGGAGGCGTGGCCTATCATGGCAGTAGCGCTTCGCACTGGGGTTTTATGTCCGTTTTATGGCTCATTTTCGGCGTCCGTCGGAGCAACAGCAGCAGCAACAGTAACTGTAACTGAGCTCTGAGCATTGCCATTGCCTTTGCCGTCGCTTTGGCATCGGTGAAATTGTTTGTTTGGATAATTATTTGGATTGTTATTAGATTGTTGCAACAACTATAAAAATGCTATAAAAAATATTTTTATTTCTCTTTAAATGATTTTTAGTGGCCATTTGCCTGCCGTCCTCGTTGTGTGGTGACAAATTGCCCCAAGATGATGCGTCTAATCACCGACTTGCCCCATCAAGGATCACAGTCGTCTCAGCATTTATGTATATGTGTGTGTGTGAGTGTGTATTAGCCTCATTGAATCAAATGGCTATTTGTCTGCGTCTTTTGATGACTTGACAGTAAAGTTTTGCTGTTGTATTGTAAAAATATTGTTGGGCTTCTGGGGAGGAGATTTATGAAATATTCGTTCAGGAACTTTATACAAAAGACAGTTATAGCAGAATAATTTAATTATAATTTGTGATCTCAGAGTTCACAATCAGACCAGGCATGCGGAGTCGCAAGCTGTTGTATAAATTTTAATATATTTTATTGGCAAACAAAGTAAACAAAATCTTGGAACCTTTTTAGAATCAATCGATTTCATTAAATTTTATTTTAATTCACATACTCCCAACAATTTAGGTGCTTATTTAAAAAAACAAAAATTCGCTCTGTTAAATTTTTTAGAGCACAAATTAATGACTCACGGATAGCGGCTATGATTATCATAAAAATACAACAAATAAATATTGCAATAAAGAAAATACTTTAAAAAAATTAAAAGTCTGAATATTTCTTAATACTTAAATATTTTCAATATGGCCCTAACTTAAGTAGACCTCAGACCTTAAATTAGTTTAAATATATAATTTTTTTTTTTAATTTAGTGGTCCTCCGCTTAATTTATTTCAAATTGAAATATATATTTTTTCCTTAAAATTCAAACTATAATAAAAATCAGATAAGTAATTTATGCATTAAGATATAATCTTCAATTTGTATCGAAATGGAAAGTTATGTGTAATTATAAATTATTTTCGATTTCGCCATGATAGTTTTTAGTTATCCCATGCACATATGATTTTATTTATATGTCTTTCATACACCAAACATAATTCTTTAGCCCCGACCAAGAGAGAGAAAAAAAATTGAAATGAAATGAGAAGAAAATTAAACAAAAAGCATTTTAACGAAACTGTCACGACTGCGAACGTGAATTCCGTGATTGGATTGCCCAATAAATGTTTATCGAACGGGCCACAAATGCGCATCTATCTATGAATGTTTGGCATGTCTGTCGCGCTCAATCGGGAGTTTTTATAAAGAAAACATTCCGCTACCAGCTCCCCAGTTCCCCATTCAACACAGCCCCCCTCCCCATTCTGCCCGACAGTTGGCCGTGAGCTCGGGCCGCAGCTGCGCCAGAAACAAAAGACACGTTTTCTATAAGGGACATTAATGAAGAAAAACAAACAACTACAACAACAAGAGAATAGAAAAAACGAAAAACAGAAAAAATGGCTGCAAAGTTATTTTTATGAAATTAATATTGACTGGCCCAACTGCCAGCTGAGTTTGTCAGTTCGCTTGGAATTGGTAATTAAAATAATAAAAGCAATTTTTTTGTCCACATATAAATACGTATATATTTTTTTGCTTCTTTCTTCTCTCACAGTTGTCGTCGCTGGAATTTTAATGAAAAAGTCGCATTTTCGGCCAGACTTATAAATTCTGCAGCGCGACATTCTTAATGAGCACTGAGAATGTTTTTTGTAAACAATTAACAAAAATATTTGTATTCTTTAATGCGTTTTTAAGTATTCACCTCGCTCGCTCTTCATTCCCTCTCTCTTTCTCTCTTTCTGTTCCGCTGCCTCCCAGTCTACCCTATCAATTTCTGCTTTTTCTTTTAATTGAGTCGCTTTAGACTAATTTGGGAATACAAAGACATATAGCTATAGATATATATGCATATACACACGTATCCATCAACACGAATCGTTCTCCTTCCTCTCGCTGGCAGCTGTTCTTCTCCTCTCTTCTGCTCTTTTCCTTTTTTTGGTTTCCTCTCCATTTTACCATTTCCAAAATTTTCGACGTCTGTTTGGCTCTGTCTCTGTTTTAATTTATGTGCATGTTCCAATGTCTTCTTTTCTCTTGTCGTAATTTCTTTTGAAAATGTGCGACTTGTCATTCAACAAATTCCCGCCGCCACCCCCGCATACCCAGCAGCCCCTTGCATCGTGTTCCATGTCATTCCACTCGGTGGTCAACGCTGGCCATCGCCATCGCCATTTGGCACTTTTCCTCAGCTACTTTCCTTAATGATCTGTTTTCCCAATGTCACTTTTTTTTTGGATTGTTGCACCTTTTTGATTTGTGTCACCTTGTCACGATGAGTTTTTTGTTTGTGTTTGCTTTTTACTTTGTCTCTTTGTAGTCGTACCTGTTTCATTACTCTTACAGTCTAACGACTCATTCACGCTCAACAGTTGCGAGCAGTCAAGGTTACTCTGGCTGTGCTGATTGCTCGAGCAGCTGCCGATGCGTATTCCAGCTGATAAATAATTCAACTAGCGGTTCTTTGATGTGCCAGGTGAGTGTTTAATCTACATATATATTTAGAAAATGAATTACATTAGCTTAAACTGCACTTAAGTTTGCTTCATAGATTATCTATCATTTATTATGGAGTATGGAAATTGGCTTTGATTTCAATATTGATTAGATTAGAGCTTATATTACTGACTTATAGAGGCTTTTAATAAATCTAAATTTACTTAATATCAATAAATAAAGCTAATGCGATAAGATATATAAACACTTATCTAAGAATTTATCCACAGCTTCAGTTCATTTACAATCTCTTCTGCAATAAGTTAATTCATAGCCAATATGAGGTAATCTTTTTACAATTTTTATTCACGTTCATTTGAATAGAAACAGACCATTCATAAGCATAATCATATACAGATAGTCTGATGAGTTCCTGCACATATTGATTAATCTGCTTATGCATCTCATATATGAGATGAAAGCTCTGCCCTCTGCTTTGGCCAATCAAGTGCATTTTAAATGAATTGCAGAAGCAACAAATTACAGGTATTTCACGGCAGTCAAAAGGAGACGAGCTGCATCTAGAGCGGCGGCAACTTTCCTCCCAATTAAAGTCAAAGACTCGAGATGGGATCGAGTGGTGCAGCACGGAGGCGGCTGATTCAGTTGCCCGACGGCGAAATTATCCGTACGCCATTAAAGTCATTAAGGCCATTATTCGAGGAGTAAAACGTTTAAGTAAAAATGCATCTTCTCTACGGATTGCTCGCTCTGTGGACAAACGCACACATGAGACAGGGAAAGGCACAACAGTGGCGGATGCTGTGGCAGAGGGGGCCAGTAGGGGTATTCTTTGTACTGTTCTGTGCTCTTTGCGTGTGTTATTACGCGCATTTCAGCAGGAAAAAAAAACAATGTTGCAATCGAGTTGATTTTGAGGAAACTTTTACATTTTTTAATTTATATGCAGTGAGTCAAGGCATAACAGAACAAGTGAGCGAGAGAGAGGGAACGACAGAGAAGGATAGACATAGAGAGGCGTGTAGCGAGGGCAGGGGTTAACCTGGACCGCACACACGCTATAATTTGGACAATTCTGGTGCTCAACGCGAACATTTGCTTAAATGGAATTATCGTTCAATAACCCATTGTTGTTGTTGTTGTTGTTGTTGCTTTTGCCTTGCCTCTGTGGCATGCACCATCGATAATGGCCGTTCATGTACACGAGCTCTGACTGCACATGGTCCCCCATCCATCCCCACCCATTCCGGGTAATATAATCCACTTGACTAAAGAGATACTAGGCATCTGGCCGGAGCCTGCAGGAAGCCCGGCCCCACTCAGTGCTCAATGTTAGCGTCAGGTGCTCGTGTTAAAATGCCAACTAATTTCAGTGTTTTGGCCAAAAGCTGATGGCCTGGCCATTTAATCAATGGCCAGTAAACTGTTGACCGGGCTGCATAACCGTTTAGTCTTTTTTCGGCCACTTAATGAAAACAGAAACCATTAAATACTTAATGCGAGCTGTTGGCACAGCAACTTGTCGCAGGAAGTCGCATGAGCGCCCGGAGTGGGCAGAGGGCGTGGCCAGACGTTTTGTCCATCAACAGGGCAAGCGCATGCATCTAAGCATGGCCAAGATTGCACACGTTCCAGCCGGGGGGGCAACTCTCTCTCTCTCTCACTCTCTGCGCCCCTCTATGCGAATCTCATTTACCGCTTAGTCAGCGCAACGAATGTCAACGAATTTTATTCATTGCAGTTGTCATTGTTGTTGTTGCTGCTGGCGTGAGCAGCAAGAGCGTGGGTGTAGCCAACGATTCGCATGTCCAGCTGTCTGTCTGTCAGTTTGCATGCGATTCGCTTAAATTATGATACTCGACATTGATAAAGTGACAACAAACGTCCAAGCGTCACCAGACCAACTCATATAGCTGTGTTGCCCATGTTGTAGCTTTTGTTGACGTGCATTAAACGCCTCCGTGGCCAACGTGCTGCCCAGTGGCTGGGGCATGGGCAGAGGCAGTCACAGCACAAGCATTAGCCATGCCAAGAGTGCAACGAAGTACGGCGAGAGCGTGAGTCGCCAACCTAACTATGAGTCTATGGCAGTGCTCGATCAAATGACAATCGAAATACCAAAAAGCATTGAAGCTGCACGAAAAGTTAAGTGAACAAACGAAATCCAGAAAATAATTATTAGTTATTCGAATGGCCGAGAATGTACAGTAGAGTCCGGCTATAACGACTCTTGTAAACCATATACAGTTCCGTCAAAAACCTCGACTTCAATACAAATAAATTTGTGTATATAAAAAACTTAATCAACTATGACGAAGAAAAGTATCTGGCCTACACATTTATATTCTATATCATTTTTAATAATTTTTTGTTCTTAAAGAATTCAATAAAACATTTTTTTTTTTTTTCACTTTTAATAACAATATAAAACAATAAATAATAAATTGAAAAATTGAAAACTTTTGACTATGAATTTTAATATTATATATGTTTTCTGGGAAGAAAAAGTTATCAGGGAAGAAAAAGTCGCTTAAATATTTAACTCATATTTAATATTATTTCATTATATTTATTAAATAAGTTTGATTTAGACCACAATTAAGTTCTATTTGAGAAACAAAACATATTAATATAAAACTTGATTTGCTTAGGAAGCAAACAATTTTATTGTTGATAATTCAATGAAATATTTTCATTTAATTAGAAAATATTTATATTTATATTATACTATTATATTTCAAACCCTTATTACCGCACCAAAAGTCCACAATTTATTTCTTATTTATTTAAGTTTAATTTCCTTAACATCAAAAATAATTAATAATTAACATTTTTATAATTTAAGGCTATAATTTTAATATATATAATATAACCTCTATCTTAATTTATTTTCATTGGTGTGGCGCACTGCCAGGTATGTAAAACAGCATAATATTAAATTATACTTTTTTTTAACACTAAGCCCCAATTCATTAGGGATCTATTATTGGCATATCAAACAGTATCTTTAATTTATAATTTATCCAAATATCATGCCAAACTTGAAGAAATACAGCTTCATTAATAGTTAACCTATTTCTTATATTCATTTATTGTTCATTCAAGTCAGCGAAAACCACCCACGGGATTCCAATACAAAGTATCTAGCACAAAACGAAATTTATGAAATATTGTGTATACGCCCACGATAACGATGTCAATAAATAATAAAACCAAACTTCACAAGACTTCGCTTCTTTGTTTGCTTTTATCTACCACAAAGAACTATGAAAAAGTTTATAATGCTTTGTTTGGGCGCCAAAAATAATAATACAATCCAAAAAAAAAGAAGAAACAAACAAAATGCTGTACATAATATTAAGAACCAAACCTATCCAATAGTCCAGTCGGGCCCAACTTGCGCCCAGCTAATAAATAATTTGGCCGTAAATCAATGCAGCAAAACGAGTAGAGGGGAGAGTTCACAGGCCGCGTCTTATCTTTGTGAATTGCTGCGCATTATTTAAAATCGCATAAATAAACAATAATAAAATTGAGTAAGTCTACAGCGGCAGAAACAATAACAAGAAGAGAGCCACAATAAAAGGCAAATAAAAAGCAACATTAACGACCAATTGGATTGGCCCATTAATGGGCTCCCTGTGCGCCGCCGTATGGCCGGGATCGGGAATTGTCTCGGTCATTGAGGCGTTCGCAATGAGGTGCGATCGCCCCCAGTGCGATCCATTGAAGCCGAAAACAGACAATGAAACAGAAAAAGAAACAGAAACAGAAACAGAAAACAAAAATTAAATTCGCTGTTGGGGCTTCATTTTCATGCGCTTTGCATATCACTTGGACGACCGAAAATTTATAATTTCATTGAGCGACCGGCCGACTCTGAGGCGCTCAGCCGGTCCGTTTCATTATTGGAATTAAGCAATTTGGCGTAATTTAACAACACTTTCGATGCATAAGTCTCGACCATGCCGCCTGATAACAATGAGCCACCGGCCAGACGCTACCCGCTGCCCGCTGCCCGCCGCCTGGAACCTGGAACCTGGACACTCGGCCGGATGGTCGAATGCGAATGAACCGAGTCACAGACCGATGCCGACTGTCCATAGTCACGTCATTAGTTCAATTGTTCTCTGTCTGCCCCATCCGCTGTTGCGTTTGCTCTGTGTGGAGTATATGAATATGGAACTGGATGTGGGACTGAGACTGGGACTGGGACTGGCATTGCTTATCAACACGTCTTCAGCTGGCTAAATAATGAAGCTCGGGCACGCTGTGACTGTGGATAAGAATATGTATTTATATATGCTATGTAGCTCCATAGCCTTCGCTCGAGCTTGCTTTACCTTCAATTATTAAATGATACTAAACTGTAAAAATTTTGAGAGTCTAATGTGTTATCTAAATGAATCGTTGGCTATATGTTTATTATAATATAATAATATTATATTACTATTTGTTTATATATATTATATTATATTTTATTATATTAAATTGAATATCTTATAAATATAAATAAATGTGAATGCTTCTCTAGAGTGAATCTAGTTTATTTATTGAATATTTATTTTTTTTTTTAAATCTGCTACAATTTATTAATTTAATATATTTTATTATTGCATATATTAAGTTATTTAATTTCATTTATTGTACTTTATTATGTATTGAAAATTTAAATAAAATACACTTGAGTTACAATATGCTTTAAATTAACGAGAAACCTTCGATATTCAAACTTCATTTGCGGCTATGAAACAGCCTTTGATATGCAAAGGGTGGTAGAACAAAACTCATAGGGTAGCTATGCAAAGGGGATGAACTTGGGACAAGATAATAATTGGGATGCCTGTATTCGAAAATGTAAAATCAAAATGATTCTACAGTCAATAACAAATAATAATAATAATGATATAAATTCAAGATAATTTTAATAAACTCTATGAAATCTTAACAAGTATTAAAAGCACAAATCAAATGTATTTCCACTGCAACTCTTGAATAAATTTAATCAGCTCTTACAGTCCACTACAAATCATAAACATTTTGTTAGACTTTGTCCAACAGAAATACAATCTCAACATATAAATGATTTATTTAAGCCTCATGAATTCCATGACTCAATTGGACAGACATCTCTCGGTAGTTTAACTGCTTCGTCTTTTACGACACGACAAGCGATTATCCTTATTAAATCAAATTGTTTACAAACCGAACACAAATATTTTCCTAATGGCGCTCGTCTCGTTTGGCCCTGCGGACAGACACTTTTGTTTATAGCCGTTTTACGGCTCTTTCAGGCATTAGCTGGAGTTTTACGATGCCGCTTGCACTTGAGCCCAATCAGGAAGGCAGCTCTAGTTCAAAGAGACGGGGACAGACAGCTAGCTGCAATGCTGGATGATGACAAGTGGCAGACGTCCTGGCTCTGGCTCTGGCTCTGGCTCTGGCTCTGACTCGGCATTCAACACATCGTAAAATCAACGACCTTGCTGTTGTTTAGTGTTGCTTTTACGATCTATAAAACGCACATAAATTGGTGGTGGCGCGAACGGGGGACGGTCAGAACAACTGCTAACTGCACTTGGCGTTTAATTGCCGTTGGCCCAGAGCAGTGCGCTGCAGTGCCCAGGAGCCGGAGGTTGCTCGTCAAGGTGGCTCGTAAAACTACGCCGAGACGCCGGCTCGTGGCATCAAACAGCAATCGACGGCGGCATTTTGTTTACGGCCTTTCGTCGAGCTGTAAAAATGTCGTAAACGAAATTGTTATGAATTGCGGTAAATTAAATAAACATCAAATGCCGAATGCCTTGTCTGTCTGTCTGCCGGCAAGGGAGCGGGCGAATCGGTGAGTGAATGTGTTATGTCATTGAATCTGTATGCCTCAAAGAGCAAACACAAGTGTTTAAAAAGTCGTTAAGCAGCAGCAGTTGTGGTGCTCGGGCGGGCGGGGGTGAATCAGCCAATTATGATCTGGCTTTAACGGGCTGGCTAGTTGAATGGGCTGCAGACTTGGCGGCCATAACTCAGGCGTGCGTGCCGCTTATCAGCCATTACGCTGAAGACGTTGCCACACGATATCCGCAAGGGGAAAATTTCGTATCTGCTTCGCTCATACCTGGCAGAGCACGAAAATGTGACCCCAAAAAAAAGGCACGAAGAAGCCAACAAAAACACAAGAAAAATCTGGCCGCAATCACAGATGGAGATAAAAGGTACGAAAAGAAGCCATAAAGGAGACAAACAACAAGCCAGCAACGGCAGCGAGGCCCAGACACCGTCCGAGAGGCTCGGAAGACAATGTTGGAGCTGTTTCTACCTAAGCCACTTGGGCTATGGGTCTGCTTCAGGTTCAGGTTCTGGTTCAGGTTTTGGTTCTGGCTATGGCTCTGGGTCTTGGCCTGGGCATGGCTGGGCCAAGCCTTTAAACTGGCCTGCCTCGTTGTTGTTATTGTCTGTCTGTTGTTGTTGCTGTTGCTGCATTCCAGCATAGCAATGACCGCTGCAGACATTGGGTATTGTTGGCATTGTGATTGTGTGGCTCGCTCAGCCAACAACAAAAAGAAATGTCCACAACAACAACAACAACGCAGCAACAACAACGTTCCATAATGGCTGCGACATTCATTCGCATTCGTATCTGTATCTGCTGCGGTGCCCTGTAAGTTGCAAGATTTAAGATTGTCAACCATGTTGTTTATTGCTCTCTTAAGATTTTTCTTTAGTTTCTGTTCCTCAGTTTTATTTTTTTGTGTTCATTTCAGATATCTTAGCGTGCCCGGTCCGCTGTGTATTCCGCGGAATTACTCAAAAACCCGACGAACGCCTCTGAAACACAGCCCGAGCATGAGCATGAGAATGAGATGCGATGGGAGTCGCACTGTGAGATGAATCTGTTGCCTCTGTGATTTATTTCAGGATTACATTTGCTTTTAACCACATTTGGCGTCTCTGGCCAGAGTTGATTTTTTGTGTGTTTTTGTGGAGTTAAAGGCAATGCTGACGTACCAGATATCTCCGTAGTTTTATAAGGACACAAAGATTTATTTTATTATAAATTAACTTTCTACCATCAAACAATTTATCTTACACAAATAATAAAATGGAAGAAAAAAAAAAAATAATAATACATATATAATATATGAAAATAATAATTTAATAAAAATAGTAAATTAATAAAAAATTTATTTATTTATGAATTAAGAAAATTAATAAATACAAATTAAAGAAATTTTTTAGGTTAAAGTTAAGAATTTTTTCTATAGATTTTTTGTATACATTTTTATTAAGAGTTTTCTTATATATAGAATTAAGGGAGTGAAGTATACAAAGCAAATTTGCATTTTCCATAGAGTATATAGATTTAGTTGAATTAAACTTACTTATAACAGTATGTGTCCATCAATGACGCCTTGTAGCTTTTTCAGCTTTTGCGATTTTGATAATTCGATCAAATTTTTTTAATTCGAATTTAATCATTTTTCATCTTCTTCCCACCAAAAATAAAAACACACACACTCACACTCAACTGTGCCAAGATATATACAGATATAGATGCAGTGCATATGCACAACAGAGACACTTCTGGCATTCGTTTTTTATGCACTTCTCGCCATATGTTTTTTAATATTTTTCATATTTTCTGCACAACTTTTCGAATTTTAACTCATTTCGGTATTTCTGCAGTGCCGTCGCGTTTACTCTGTAGTTAATGCGCCACGTCCAAGCGAGCGGGTACTGGGATTCATACTGAGTGTTTACAAAACAGCAGTCGGCGATCCCTAAGCCGATCCTGTGTCCGATGCCTGATCTCTGCCTGTTGGCTAAAGGGTCACGGCCATCATCATAAATCATAAATTTCCAGAGGTTGCAGCTAAAAAACCAAATCCAAAACAGTTTGCTACGCGCCGTGAAACGCGGCGGGAATATACTTTTTAGTTGAATTTCCTTCTTTTTTTTCGTTTTTCATTTTTTGCAAACGCCATAAAAAGATCGTAAAAAACCGTCTGCTCAATATAATATTTCCGCTTAAAATTCACACCAAGGTCAACTCAACTACAAAGGCAGCCATTAAAAAAATATAAAAAAGGTAAGAGACTCACCTTTGCCAGAGCGAGATAGCAACATGCCCTCATCTGCCGATCGTCTCGCACTCGCACTCCGCTGCGCGCTGCACTTGTGCGTTTTTAATGAGCTGCAAATGCATTTGAGTAGAGCCCGACTCAGCCGTGATCTACCTTGCGTCTTCTGTTTAACCTTGACTGGGTTTTTTGTTTGTGTTTAATTATGATTGATTTTGCGCGCTTATCTTTTTTAGGTGTGGAAAATGATGCAACCTGCTTTTTGCGATGCGACACAATGTGAAAGTCCAGCTCAAGAATTATGATTACTGCCAAGGTTCCAACACTGCGATGACCTCCATCGGGCCGTCGGACCATAAACCACACACAGTTGCTTCCCGGTCCAGCGAGCCATTCAATTTATGAACTACAAGTACACGAGGCGATGCCTGCTCCCAAAAAGTCGCAGACTGCAGTTGCTGCCAGCATCGGCAACAGCTTGACCTGTGTGCAGTTTATCGATGCAGCCAGCCTCTGTTCCTCATGTACGTACTGCTCCAATATCTTGTGTCGGATTTCATGTACGCTCAAAATTAACGAGTGCAGGCGTTGCATGAACATGCATACATTTGCGTAATTAAATGAATTTTATGTGCTCCAGGCACTGCGGGCTAGCAACAACAACGACAACAGCAACAATAATAACAACAACAACAGAGACTTTGGCTATGCACAATGCGGAAATGCAATGGAAAAACTTTGTCTCAATTGAATTAAATTATTTACATATATTCCATAGAAATCTGTTTACAAATGCAATAATGATCAAACAAGCTTTGAATAAATAATGTGTAAAATAAACAGAACGTTTTGTAGGGACAATGAAGTCTGTAAGAAAACCAATCAATTGAAGCAACGGTCGTTAGATGTGTAAGCATTATTTTATTATTATAATATTCATTTGAATAAATAATATGTATTTGTATTTATAATACATAAAAATATACAAATATATCAATAATATATATATATATATATTTTTTTTTTTTTATATTTTCAGCTCCCATAGAACCTTGATTATAAAGGAGCAAAGGGAGAGTATAAAGAAGATACTGTTTGCTATGATATGGAGTAATTTGTAAGTAAATTTTAATAAATACCTTGTATGTAACAGAGAAGAAAAGATAAATAGAGATATGAAAAAGTGAAGTAGTGTATGTTGGGACTGTGCCCTTGTGCATTCATATCAGGCTCTAAATGCTATATCAGATCACTCTAAAAATGCTCTGAGGGTTCTGTCGGTGCACTCTCATACTGGTCTCATTTTATATTGCAATCAAGTGGCTGCGAATGAGAATCGAATCAGTTCAGGGAGATCAGAGGGAAGCCGTGCATTGCTATTCTTTTCAAGTATAATTGCTTGCACAATAACGAATATTATTAAATCAAAAGGTAATAGAAAGTCTTACGGCATAGAGCAAACTAAAATATTTATTTAGTTACTTAGAAAGTTTGAATTGACATAATTAATACTCATAAAATAAACAACGTGCCTTCGATTTAAAATGGAAATATGTACTTTAAGAAATATCTGCATTACTAATTTATTGTACATATTTTTATAGTTTTGTTATTTATAATTACTTGAATAAATAATATATTAAATTTCTAATAAATTTGAATCTGCTTTAAAAAAATTGTTTGTAAATATTTATATTTATGGTTTTATTAGTTCTAGATATTTAATATAGTTTCATAATTATAAACATCATATATATTTGAATCTAATCTTTCCGCTCTGAAAGTAAATGTAAATAATAAACCTAACATAAACACCAAATTTAATATATAAACTATATTTTGATCTTTGTTTATACTCTCATCTGAGTCTTAAATAACAAATTTATTCTTAGTTTGATTTAAGTATATACGGTATTTATGTATTTATGTATATGAACTTTAAATACATTACTAAATTTTTCTTATTTTGATATCATAAAAAGTATGTAAAAGAAAGTACATATATATAATATTTGATATTCAAACTATATTTTCCTTTAAGAATTTACTCTCATGTGAGCCTTAAATAATATATTTATTTTCTGTTTATATTAAGTTAAGTTTAGCTTAACTCAATTTACTAAGCTAACGCATTTAGTTTTTTTTCCATTATAAGCTGCAAGATCGACGAATCGACGTGCATTTTAAGCGCCACATCATTTGAAACGTGGATGGTTTTTGTAGTTTACACTTTGAAGCGCGTTATTAGCCTATCCATAACATAATTAATCCTAAACACGCAATTTGTGCCAAATAATTACATTTAATATGGCGCGCCGAGGCGAGGTGCCTGGGACTGGAGCTGGACCCGCAGGCGAGCAGCAGGGACGCCCCTCACGCCCCACACTCCCCTACGTCCCTTCATTACGCCGGGCAATTTGCATTGAAATGCTTTAAGTGAAATATATGACGGTTAATTAAAATGCATTTTACATTTACGAGTTGCCGCTGTGTGGCCATAATGGCGAGTGCATTAACAATTAGCTGACCGCATTCATTATGCTCTCGTTTGGGGCGCTTGCAACGCTTGCAACATGCAACAACAACCGACTGCAAATGAATGGCCGTAGCTCATTGGCTCACATGGACTTTGAATGCTGCAGCGAGCACTCTGGAAAGATTCTGCATCCTAGAGCAGCCTCCATTGTGTGTACACATCCAGGCACAAGCGGCGTCCGCCCACCATGCCTTCTGGGCTGGTGGCCAATTTATGTCGTCCGACTGCTCGAATGCTAAATCTTTGCCCCTGGCTTGCCAGGCAGCGCAATAAACACGCGTACGCCCAAGATGCCACACCCACCGAACGGGCAATCGCCACTGCCACAGCGCCCACGCTCTTGCCCTCGCCCATGTGGCCAGATTTCTGATTTGAGTCCAAAAAACTTTGCCTTAGACGACAGCGCGGCGACTTGCGTAGAAACCGACGCCAGCTCATAAATATACACATATACATTTATATAAATGTATATACATATATACGTATATACATATAGCAGCTTACATGCTGCTGTTGTTGTTGTAACAAGATTTAATTTCGTAAAAAAGTTGCTCTTGCGAAATTTACGAGGAGTACATGGCGAGTGGTGGCGTGTTGTTTGTGTATTCGCATAAAGTGTTGCCGACCAGATTTATGCGTCATGAATAAACCCAAGGGGGCAACAGGACAGCACAACACGACAACCAACATCAACAACAGCAAACAACAGCAACAACAACAACAACAAACTGCAAACACTCTGGCTCAAAGTTTTCCTCGGAAGTGAGACCACCAAATGGCTTATACACACACACACACACACATTCATTCGTATATACACGATAGATGGAGTACATTTTTCTCATTATAGGAGATGCCAGTAAATGCAATATTTGCTTAAGCAGCAGCACAAGAAAGTAGCGCGTATTTGGATAACTTATTTGTGGGCGTGTTCCCAATTGATCGACATGATTTCTGAGAGAATGAATGAATATTTAAGCTAAGCAAAGATATGCCGGAAATCCACGTAACGCAAGCTGAATGGATTAAGGTAGTTTGAGAAAATGTTTGCTTATGTCTTGCATAAGCTGCAATAATTTCTTTTATAACTCGTCTCTCCGCTCTTGATCTTCCCATAAATCTATTCGTATATTGACGTTTGAGATGTGCTTTCTTTAAGTAATCCATTGTGTATATCTTGAGCTCTTGTTTGACTCTAAATTGTCCGAACTGAACCTAAGAGCTTTACCTGATATTCAAATTTAATATTCAACATGCCTGGCACACTCAACTAAGCCCATTTTATATATCACTGAAACTTAATGCAGGAGACGCAGCAACAAGAGCAATACAATTGCACGTGGGCCACGAATTTATCGAATTGATTATATC
Source organism: Drosophila navojoa (assembly GCF_001654015.2). The sequence continues at coordinate 1,971,279 of NW_022045865.1, forward strand.
AAAAGGTATCGCTGGCTGGGCGAATTCAGTTAACTGAGACTCGAGCTGCAGCCGAGGCTGGGCTAGCTGGCCATAATCCAGTAGAACGCCATAAAAGCTGTTTATGGTTTCGCGCTCCTTGTGCGCCATAAATCGAGCAGGAAACAGAGGCCCAAGCCAGTCGCAGAGCCTGAGCCCGAGTCATGCTCGTGGGCCGCAAGACGGGCGTATATAATTTAGTTATAAAAATAACTGCAACATGCAGCGCAGTAAGATGAGATCGCCAGCAAGTGGGCGGGCAGGAGACGCTGGCCAATGCTAGAACAGCCGAGGCTAGGCTGAGGCCAGAGCCGGGATGTGGCCCGCGGCTAGGCTGGGCATGAAACATGACTGGGGCTGGACTGGGAGCTGGCGGCGACGGCGTCATTATAAATTAAAATTAAATGAAGTGCGTGATTTCATTTTGTATATATATACACATATATATTTTGGTATTTTTTTATTTCTGCTGCACTTTTAGCTCTTGCTCTGTAATGGAAAAAATTTCGATTAAATTATTTATCAGGCCTTCGCATCGGCGAATGAAAAATTTATATGCAACAATTTATGCGCGGTGGCAAAAATCCGATTCGATTTTTCCATAAAACAAAATGAAAATGCGAACAAAAAATGAATGAATGCAAAAATGCAATTAAATATTTTTATCAGTAGATTGCAACGCGGATGAGTAATTGCATTATTTACGGCGCTGCTGCGGCATTAAAACCGAGAGCTGCGCTTCAATTGGCCGCGCCAACATGGCCGCATCAATATGGCTCAAATGTACCTCGCATAAATACGCCCGGAAGCCGCTGACACAATTGCCCACGCCAGGTGGTTGTGGGCTGAGGGGTGCTGAGGGGCGGGGTAGGTGCTTGCAACGAGTGTGAAATAAATTTAGCCAGATTAAAAATTAAATGAAACGCAACCGATTGCAAGCAGCCAGCCCCCACCCTTGGCCGCTGATGCAGCTGATGGACGCCATGCAAATGGCCTGCCGAATGGTTCCTCGATTGCTGGAACGCTTCATTAGAGTTTGCCAACTGGCGGTCCTTGGCAGCGCTATTATTAGAAGCATTCGCAGATATTTATGGGACGCGTGACGCGTTTTCCCTCTATGCGATTGCCACGGCCTCGGGCCCTGGGCCCCAGTCCCCAGACCTCAGACCTAAGACCGCCTGCCATTTGCATAATTCGCTTTCGATTCCTCGCACGGCGTTTGCCTTAAATGAGTTATTAGTGAGTGTCGCCGAGTCGATTCCAACTCGAATTATAAATCAATAAGGATATGCTCTGCATTTTAATGCGATTTATGGCTAGCCAAAACCTCCGCATGCGCATGACTCCCGGGCTCTACGCCGGGCTTCACGCATAATTTTATGCCCAGCTTTATTCCACTGGAATACGCAATTTCAATTTAGAGTTTATGCTGAGGGTGTATTGTTATTTAACTGCGATCTCTGCTTTTACTGAAATTCGCCAGCATGCTCAGGTTATATAAGTCGGTTACGCAAGATCTATAAAATAGGCAAATTTTCAGATTAGGATTCGGCTTGCAGCTAAACTTTGATATAAATAACTAAGACTATGTGCTATAAAATCATATGAGATTTTAAATCGAGTTCTGTTAGTATTCCAAAAAGTAGATAGATTGACAAGGAGATGGAGAGAGAGAGAGAGAGCGAGCTATAACTAAAACTGTGTTCTTTAGAATGATTTGGAACTTTATCTTTAGGTTCTTCTAACAAATAAAGTGACAGAGAGAGAGAGATAGAGAGAGAGAGAGAGAGAGACAGCTATATCGATTAATTCTTTGACTCCAGGATATACAGATGAGCCAATAAAATAATGGCATTTTATATACGCTTTTGAAAACATTAATGCAAAAAAATATTCAATGGATTAAATTATCAGATGGATACCTTTGTTTGCTATAGTCGACAAACTTTGTAATATATAAAAATGTATGTATTTTATTTCATTCACTTAATTGAAGAAAGTCATATTTTGTATGCTTAACAAATGTTAAACTCATTCTGCATATTTCTCACGAAAAATATTCTAGTATGTTATATATAATATCTACATATAATACTATTTTCACTACCATTTATTTACAAATTCACACCTACACAACCACACCCACACACACACTCACACTGAGACATAAGCTTACTAATATTTCCTTTCTTTTCCACTTTAATTAAAACATCTTCGAGCTTGCGTGTAAAATGTACAGCTCAGATGCGTCAGAACTGCTGGATCAGCCTCGCGGATCGGGATCGTTGTGGACGTAAGTCTGGGCTTACGAATGCGACGACATTGAAGCTGGTAAAAAACGAGCTGCGTTATAATTTCGCTGATTGCGCACAATTGTAAAGATACAGATACAATTTACATGCGGGGCAAAAAGAAGAATAACAACAACAACAGCAATGGCAATGGCAATCAGGCAAGCGTACCCCAAAAAATTTATAGTACACTCGCAGCGGTAAAGCCAAAGTTCATAAAGTTTCATCAAGGGCTCGACTGAGAGATGGGATTCGCGAGGAGAATTGGCTGCCCACAAAGGAGCCTCGCGCTCGGCCCAGTCGCAGTCCCATATTGGAAGGCACGGCTGGCAAAAGATGGCGCAAATATATATCGCATCGAGCTCCTTAAAATATGCAAATGAAGAAATAAATTTGCATCCCTTTTTTCGTGTGCTGCTAACCAAACAGACTGGGCGCAGATCGGCAGAAGTGCAGCCAGCCACGACAGTCTCCAGTCTCCGGTGCTCGATGCTCGCTGCTCTCACGTCTGGGGCATAAATAGCACTAGCATATTCAAAGCATCTGAGGCGTACGGTCGGTGCTGCCTCTGCTGCTGCTGCTGCTGTTGTTGCTGCTGCTGCTGCTGGAGCCAAAGAGTCAAAAGATTAAGACACAAAATTCTTTATATGCTAAAACGCAAATAACATTAAATTAAGCAACTTTTTGTGCCCGGCGTCTTCGGCTTCGACAGCGTCTCCATCTGTTGTCGGTGCGCCAGAGGAGCCATCGCTCCAAGCTCTGGCAGCCAGCCAGCCAGCCAGCCAGGCCAAAGTTTCTTGCGGTTTACGGCAATTTATGCTTTTGGGGCTTTAATTCTAAAATTGTGAGTCACAACACATCCAGGCGCACTCATGCCAGCAGATACGGCCACAGATACCACTCGTATACCTAATGGACCTAACGGGCACACACATTGAACGTGTTGCAATTACGACATTTGTATCTAAAACTTTTACTTTGCCCGGCACGTGGAGCCTGGCCTCCAGAATGGGCAATTAAGTGCACAAAACTTGTCTTTGCTCGAAGAGAAGCTTGGTCCGGGCAACGTGCTAGAACTAAGAGGGACTGGAATGGCTGAAAATATTCTGATGTGTTCACAAAAATAAAAGTGCCATGATTTGATTTTAAAATTTATAAAATTATTTTATATAAATATTAAAAATACCATAATCACATGAACCTCTTATAAACTCACAAATAATAATGAATAATAACTTACTGGATTAAAGACAAAGTTAACCTCTATATCAGTTTAGGCAACGTGCAAACAACTGCTGAAGCTAAAACCTGGAATAAGGAATATAGACTAAAGTTAAGGGTTAAGTCATATGACATCTTCATAATTAAGTAAAAATTATAGAATAATTTTTAAACTATTTTAAAATGATTACATACCTAGTTTGATTGCCTAAGAAACTCTAAATTAAATGCTTTATATGCTGCTGTTTCCAGTTTTAACAATGCCTGAGGCCTTGTTTATTAAAGTAAAGTTTAAAGATTTCAGTGCGAGGTAATAGCTTCAGGAATCAGCTTGAGCATAGTCTAAAAGAATAGGCCTTAACGTACATCAGGTTAAGTAGGAAGGCAGCTTGAGGTGAGGCACGACAATAATCAAAGTGGAGGCAGTTTCGCTCAGGCAGCGCATTGCTTTAAACGGCAGTTAAGCAGCCGACGGGGCTGAGTTATGGGCCGCTGAAACTGATTCCAATTTGCCACCAAGGATGTGACCATTAATGGAAATTTGCGCAATGCCCCAGCTGAGGCAACGAGGTGGCCCCGCACCTGCGCTAAATTCCAGCTACGTCTCTCTGGCTCTGGCTCTGGCTCATGGCTCTGGTTCCCAAATGGCGTGTTGATGCGCTGCCAAATTGGCGGAGAGTCGCCCAACGTTGCCGACGACTGCGTGCAAGCGTCCAAATTACATTAAATCATGCATTAACCATGAGCACTGGCCCCCGGACCGGGCCGTCGAGCTCAGCTGCCTGAGCCAAGACCAATTTGGCAGCAATCCTTTGTTCCAAAGTGCCGAGTCGTGCCCAGCGTTCCAGCCAGACAATGTTTTATACATACGCTGAGATATTTGCGCTCTCCTCGCCTCAGCCCAGCTCCGTTGGCGAATGAATTTTTATTTGGCAGCGACAAAAGTGAGTGCAGTCAGAGTTCAAGGCATTCGCACTGGCTATTCATATGGTGGTTCAACCCACGCTTTGTCGCCTTTCCTGCTCTGGTATCTGGCAGTCCGATAATAACTTAATATGTGTTTTTAATCCGAGTGTGCCGACGGGCAGGGCATGGCAGGGCGGGGCGGGGTGGGGCTGGGCAGGACATATCCACTTTGATGATTAAAAATGATAAAATTGTTTAGTGCCGTCGGCAATGAGTCTCCCGGGTGCACTAAGCTGCTATATACACATTATAAAATGGTCGCCGGGATCAACAGAAAGGCACAGGACGTGTGTCTGATTACGGACCGACCGCCCATATCTGTCGCTTCGCCCTCGGCGACCCAAAACAAACAACAAAATGTCAAAATTTAAGCTCGCCAAGAGCTCCTGGTCCATGAATGCTTAATTGTGTCGCATGTCGTTCAATTCCTCCTCAACGGGCTGTCCATTGTGGGTGGGCCTCTCAGCAAGAGGCGAGTGGCAAGAGGTGAGAGATGAGAGGCAAGAGGCGAGAGGCTCAGCCTCGCAAGGGTTGCCCTGTAAAGTGTAATTAAGGCGAGCTTATAGCGGCCATATAAGCATGTGAGTTCGTTTTTCAACTGGATGGGCCCGGCGAAAGGGTTGCGTGCCTTTGGCGCTTTATCGATGTGATTTGTGAGATTGGATTTTCGGGCCCAGGCCCGGGCACTCGCCATCGTTTACCCGGGCTCATGTGGGTTTATTGCGGTCTTAGCGGTCGTACAGCTACGCACACACCGCCCCATTTCCATTCCATATATCAGCAAAAGTTGAACAAATTAATTCGTATAAAGTTCGCAACTTTGCACAATTTGGCGACGGCCCAACCAAGCAAAACGAAGCCAGAGACCTGGCTCTACTGCTCCTAACAGCACAATTCAGCACTCTGCCAAAAGTCATTTCTTGGCCAAGTTCTTGGCATCAATTCAGCTGGCATTAGATTTGAAGTAATGACTGCGTAAAGAATATTTAAATGAAGAAAGCCATATACTAAATATATTATTATATATTTTAATAATTTTAAAATAATTAAAATAAATTTAAAAATATTTTCTTCATCGCTAAATAAATATATAAAATATATATAACAAATATTTAATTAAAAATTCTCATGGAAATGTTATAAAAATGCTTAAATAATGCTTAATAATTATTTCAAAATTTGTTTCATTTCCATTTTTAAATATATTTTATTATTTAATATAAACTCATATACAGCTCGTTCGTCAACTCATTAAGCTTATTATTAAAATATATTTTAAATTATTTTCTTAATCTCTAAATATGTAAGTATATAAAATATATCTATCAATTACGCTTAAAAAATTCTCATGGAAATATTATAAAAATGCTTAAATAATATTTAGAATTTTTTCAAAATATGTTTCATCTACATTATTATTTAATATGAACACATATACAGCTCGTTCGTCAACTCATTAAGCTTATTATTCATTAAGCGCTGCCTATTTATCGATCTCGCACGTTTCCATAGCCAAATTACATTTTTTCTCATTTACTTTTCGCATATTTCAAATCTTTTCTTATGACTAGCCGAAACGGTCGCAAAAAGTGACGAAAACGAAAACATTTCGTGCTCCTTGGGCGTTAATCAACCGACGGGACGAGCAGAAGTGGAGAGGGAAACCGAGCCAAGAGCCAAGAGCCAAGGCGAGAGTTGACATCATGGAGTTATGTGAATGCGTTCCTGGCTTTGTTTTTGCCTCAGTTGATGTCGTTGCTGTCATGCCGCAAAGTTTATTTTCAACTTTTCCCATGCAATGCCAACAGCAACGGAAAAGGCAAAGGCAACAGCAAAACCAAAGGCATGCGAGCAATGCGAGCAACTTTTGTAGCTGTGTAATGGCAGCGCTCCTGGGCTACGACTGTATCCGGGACATAGTCCAAAAGGACAAACGTGTTTTTAATTACTCGTACTGCCATTCCAGAAGGCGTCCTTCTCGATATTTGCGACTGTTGCTGTACAGTTTTGCCTCCATTGTAGCCGACAAAGTTTTGGCCTTGTTGGGAGTTTGCTGGTTGCCTGGTTGGTTAGTTGGTTGGCTGCCACCAGCCGTTGCTGGAGCTCTTGGAGCCGCTGGAGCCGTTGCATTTGCCAATGCCAATGTACAAAATCGCAGCCATTTCGAAGCGTTCAATGGCGCATTAAAATCCGATTGCCCGGCGGCTCGGCGGCGCGGCTCAGCGAGGCGCATAAATTCAATTTCCGCGCCATGAATTCCAATTCCATTAATTCCACTAAATTGACCTGCGCGCCATCTAGCGGCATGCGAATGCACCACGCGGCGGTCATATACCAATGGCCCCCACGCTCTCTTCCGCAACTTTAAAACGTGTGCTACAGCCAGTCAACGTGTGTATGTGTGTGTGTGTGTGTGGATGTTGTTCGAATGGTTGTGGAACGCAAGTGGAGCTATGGAGAGCTTCTTTAACGTGCCTTCTCCTGGGCTGCCCCATCGGCACATAGAGACTACAAACAGGTTTTTGCCGCTGCCAACGGGAGCGTAGTTAAAGGTTTGCGGCGCCCAAAAATAAATATAGACTTTCCAATAGCTTATTTGCAAAATTTAATTTTCTAAGTGTATTCTGAATAACTTTTTGAATGAATTAGTAAATCAATGCAACTGGCCCTAATTTTGCCTTAACAAGTAAGCACTTATATGTATAATAAAAAATGTATTATAGTGAATAAATAATTTTATATAATTATTAAAAAGTTTTTATCATGACTTATTTATTACAATACATTTTTTTTATTAATTTATATGTTATATTTCTATTTAATTCGTAACTCATTCTATAATAAATAATCTTACCCGAAATTCTCTGCAATCTCTCAAGTAGCTATAAGCATTCATACACATTGATATGATATGGACTCACGTCCAATAAGCAACACATTTGCCATAACAATTACGGCCATAACATAAATTGTCTCAACACCCAAATACAATTAAAATAACTGTCATTGTATTGACATTAAATGGCAATTTAAACGAGTGCGTATCATTCACGGCTCGTCCGTCCGACCGTCCGTCCATCTGTGCCCCCAGCACAGCTCAACAGGATTGTAGTCTCTGTAGCCTGAACTCCCTGCTCATCAGAGACGTCATCACACTTGGGTCTTGAGCCGAACTTCCGTTTCACTCCGCGCCGGCAGCTGAGCTGCTGCTGCACTGAATAAATATTTTCACAGTGCGCAACCAAAATGACGGAAACTCCAGCATGGACGCACATTCAATAGATTTTCATCACTTGTGCTGCGGAAAATTAAACAAACAACCCCAGATCCAGATCCAACCCCCACTGCTATCCCGCCATACTGTTGGGCATATCGATTTTCCATGTGGCCGTCGCATATTGAGCATAAGTTTCTTTTTTTGAAAACTGGAAAGTGGGAAGAGTCCTTTTGTCGAAACCATAGTGGGAGAGTTCCATGGCAAACAGGATTTCCGATGCTGCGCGAGCAGATAGCAGAAGCATTACAATGCCATCATAATCTGCGCTTTGTCTGTCTATAGAGCTTCATAGACAAGCAGAGAACTTTAACTGGAGAATTTTTTACTTGCAGAAGCAACTAAGTTAGGAATATGTCTTACATATGTATATGTAATATATTGTAAATCTATATATTGATATATAGACATAGATCTTTTGTATAGACATCTCTTAGATATATGCCACTTCATGAAATCTGTTCTAACTCTATTCGAGTCTGTCAATTGTTAAAGCCCATCTCTGTTAAAGATTCATAAAATTTATCTGAAGCAGGAAAAGCAAATCATAAGGCTCTATATATATAGTCAAATTTATTAAACTATTTCCAGTTGGAAAATCACAAAAATCTCTATCAAAATTAAAATTTTTAATAAATCTATCTAAACTATATAGATTATATAACTGATTATATACTCATATGCCCCACTGTAGCGGTAGCTACATGCTATGCAACGATAGCCAATGCATCCATTCATATCCACAACTGAGCTTAACAATGCCCAGCGCCTGAGCTTCCTGCGTGGTGTCCTGCTGCCGATGGCTCTTCACCCCAGAGCGTAGTCGCCAAAGGGCGGCGGAAACGGCAACTGGAACGGGCAGCAGCAAAGGCGCAACAAAGTCCACAATGTGGGATCATGAATCAAGCGCCTGGCCATAATTCTGTCGGCAGATAAAGCTATTACCGCCATGCCGGATAAGTGCGCAGCGCTCGCTCCGTAGTCTGCGCCGTTGGGCGAGTTAGATTAGAATTTAAATCCGGCAGCCGCAATAGCAGCAACAACAGCAGCAGCAGCAGCGGCAGACACTGAACCACCGATACCACCGTGCCGTCACTGTTGGTGGCGCGTGTGAGCAAACACAAAGCGGGCGCTGGTTCGACGACCATTATGGATATCACCCCAAATGGCTCGGAACTGCGCTTTGCGCTGCCATCGACTCGAGCTAGTGCACACTTCGGTGGTGGTTTTCATGATGGTGTTGGTGGTGGTGGATGTTGTTGTTGTCCTTGGACTGCTCTTTGATGGCGCTGGTGTCTCGCGTGGACAGCGGCTTAATACAAACATTGCATAAATCTCATGCTGGCGTTTATTTTAATTTCTTCGTAAACATAAACTACGAGCGCCCAGGGGCACGGCCCAGCGGCAAAGACCGTTTTACATCGCAAACTGTGAGGAATTTTCTAATTTTCTACTTACTTTCAAATTGGAATCAGTAACAAACGAAGAGTTAGGAGCGCAACCCAAACATTAAGTTGAATTAGTTGGAGCAAAGATGATGCTAAATAACGCGAACACAAAATAGAGACAAATCGTTGTTGCTCTTAAAAGGTATTCAATTAGTTAATTAACTAAATAAAAATAAAAATAATATAAATAAATATATTTTTCTTTTACAAATTTTTTGAATTGTTAATTTAGATAATTTTTTAATTTATATTATATTTATTGAATTTTCAACAATTTAGAGATAATACAAAATTAAAGCCAACTTAAGGCTTAATGTTAAGCGCTGCCACCTGAGGCCTTCGGCTTGATTTATATTACAAATTTATGTCCAACCCCCACATCAATTTGCCATCCCAATTTTTTATTAATCATCTGTACAAGCATATTTTCTGTCCATGTCCTATAGCATTATATTAATAATTTAAATGCCGCCTTCGATTACGACTCGAGTTGAGCCAAATGGTAATGATAATTACGAATATAATTTGTTTTGTTATGCAGGCAATCTGACAATCAGAGCAGAGACTCGGCCATTGAGCCACTTGTAGTGATTGTCCCCAGCTAGACATCGCTTCAGATTGCATTCCCAGCCCTAGGCGGGTGCTACCCTAATGAACTGCTGCCACCCGAGGGTCTCCAGCAGCCACCCAAGCTCACAAAAAAAATCAGCAATTTAATGTTGCATTTTATCGCTCGACGAAGACGCTGTCTTATCGCTGGCAGCCCGGCTCAGGGCAGAGGTGAGCTTGATGAGGTGGCTAGCATTTCCATTGCCGTTCGCATCGCCTTTTGTATCTATTCTACCTTCTAGCTGGGGGGCGGAACGTGGCGTGTTGGCGGTGTTGGTGGTGGCAGCTACACGGCTGTCTCGGTTCGTGTCCGGGTAATTTGGCAGCAGCTTTGTATAAATTTTTTATAGGTAATACACTCAAGAAAACGGCACTTAGAGTCATCATTACAAGCGTTTTTGCTGCAATAACAGCCCATCTTGCACATAGTTTTCGCAATTTACTTGATCCCTGGCGAAGGGCCACGAGTTCCCGGAGTCCCTGGAGTGCCTGCTGTCCCGGCTGTGTACCCATTGGCAACTGCTGCCATCAAGTGCCCGAAACAGTCGATTAGACATATTTAAGCCAGCTTCCAATGGCATTTTCATCATTTCCTATGGCTCATTAAAGCCACCGGCTGCCACCTGACTGACGGCTTTCGTAGAGGAAAAATTATGAAGAGTAAAAAAATAGAAGAAGCTAAACACGCATCTTTAATATTTAGCTACACAATCCTAATTGCTGCAGACACGGCGGAATATACGGCCTCGACGTCTAGACGCTAGACAATCGGAGCGTTCATTCAATTGAGTTAGCCGAGTTTATTTGTACGCCCCTCTGATTTCGTATCGCTTCTAATAATGCAATTGCTTTTTGATTTGCACTTTGGGCGTCGCTCGATATTCGCTTCCATTTTGATATTAGTCGACTCGGCCCGCGGGGGCAACGTGCACATTTCATAAATCCTTGCTTCATTTTCGCTACATTAAACGTCAAAATATGAACCCATTTGGGCAACATTTTGCACAGTGCTCTCGGGCGTGGTGCGAGTGTGAGGAGAGCGTGGGGGAGCGTGGGGCTCCCAGTTGGCTGCTGCCACTAGCCCATTATAACTACAATAGCCAAAAGGACGACGGCGGCAGCAACAGCAAAGGCAACTGCGCTAAGGTCCGCACACGGCCAAACAATATAATGGCCATAACGAAAGGAAGAAAAGAAAACTCTCACAAAAAAGAGAAAAGCAAAGATGAAAATGAAACGGATATGCTCGAACAGCGGATGCACTAGAATGTGCCTTTCTTTCCTGCATAGAGAGAATGCGAAACTAGAGAATGACAGAATGCATCAATATTACGTTATATAGACAATATAATATAGCCTAAATAGTAAAGTATAGATACTACATAGTTACTATCTACTGAGTAAATACAATAGAGAGTAGCAAGCCTCTTTAATACAGTATATCGACTATATAGATAGTTGATATCTATTGAATAAATCCTATAAAAAACTATAGAGAAAAGCAATTTAGTGAATAAATATCATAGTATTTAGACTAATTACGATTGACTGAATAAATACTATTTCACATACATGCATAGAGAATAATAAAAAGTAACTATCTACTAAATAAATACTTAAGTACTTAAGTATTGAAGTTCTATACTATAATATCTACGATGTCTATAGTTACTATCTATTCAATAAATACTGTAGTAAATAGACAATGCAGAGAATATATATTATAGGATATTGACTAATTACTTTCGACTGAATAATTACTATAGTATATACATTGTACTGAACAAATAGAATAGGTATATTACAAATATACAACATATATCGATATAATGTAATGTAAACCATATTTTTTCATTTTATTTGTGCGCCAAATTTACAAGTTTATACTTATATTATTAATGTTATCATACCGTAACAATAAATATACTTATAATGTAATGAGGACATGAAAAACAAAAATCTGTTGCAGGTTTTATTGAATTCGTGGTCCTAAATTCGTATATAGGTTTATTCTAATATTTTGAAATTTCGAAAATTATTTCGGCTCTAAATAATTTTATTTATTTATATTTATGATTAAATTGAGCTCTGAAAATTCACATTTATATTTTTTAATTTAATTTTTTATTTTTTAAATTGATAAAAATATTTTAAATGTATATCAAATATTTTATTTGATAAAGTTCACTGTTTGCTTGATTAAGGGGAAAAATTTCTATTAAAGATGTCTTTAATTCCAGACCACATGATTGACAGAGCTGAACTGACCAAAATATTTCGAACAAAAACGATGAGTTTTTCTGCATTAAATATAAAGTGAGAGGCAAACATTCTGCTTTCTTCTTCTGTTCTGCAATTGCCTCAATGGTTGCTTATTATTTGGAAAACAAAAAATACACTAATATATAATGATAATTTCTCTACTCTCTCCTACTATCCTGTTCGTTCTGCAACTCAACTTTAAATATTTCTTCCATTTGTTTAAGCTATTGCTGAAATGCCTTAAAGTTCTTTGTCAGACTCAACCCTTAGTATTGGCCAATGATATGCATAGAGTCTTTGGCTGGCAGCTCGCGAAGCAATTTCATCTTTACATGCATGAATTTTCACAGAAACGATTCCATGGAGCATCGTTCTTGTTGTCCATTGTCGATGCCACTGCGCACGTTCCACAACAACAAAAACAACAACAGCAACAAAGACAATAACAACTCATATGGGGCATGAGCCATGGGAGTTGCCCGTTGCAATTACGAGTATTTTTTAACTGCTTATTGCGTTTTGGTCGTCGTCGAACACAAACACGAAAGCATATCCCATCCAGCCCCTGCTCCATGCCCACACAGTAGTTACATTACCAGCGCCTCCCCACCCCACGCTAGCCCTGCTCCGACCCCTGGAGACCGTATCAGTCGCAGCAATACAGCAACAAGCAACACAACGAACTGAATTTCATTCGATTTCGATGCGAGGAGGATCTCAAAAGCTGTCCAATAAAAATTAACGACACACGCACACAAAGTGCGCAAAATATTGGACCGAGCGAAAGGGGGGTGGTGGGTGAGGCTGGTGCGGACGGTGCGGAGGTCCTGCAGGAGCGTTCAGCATTCCGATTTTAAATTGAAATTTTAATTTTGTTGAACAAGCTATTGTACCGTATATATGCAATGCCTTAACTTAATTGAACACGGCTTAAAGCTTCGCTTCAGAGAGAAACGCAAAAATATTATATTTTACAACAAAATAAACGTTGGATTAAAATTAATTATTCATGATGATCTTTAGTGGTGGGTAGCTAAATGTGCATATGGTAATTTGAATTAGTTATTAAAAAAATTATAATAAATTAAATAAATGATTTTAATAAGATTATCTTAAGATTATGCAGACTCATCTAGAATATTTTGCAATACAGCTTGCATATTTTTCTTTAAAGTATTATATCTAAGCATCATTCTAAAGCACATAACTCTTATTTATATCACCCCCAATGTATGTTTGCCTTAACAAGCCACTTCTTTCCCATCTTTGCCATCTTGTTGCCAGCATACAACATCATTAAAAATCTTTGCTTCACTTTTCTCAATTAAGTGCATGAGTATCGTAATTTTGCGACTAAAATCAAATTTATTTCGATGGGCGGAATCTGCCGAAGCTGCAGTAAACTTGACTGGGACTGCGACTCGGGTTCTAGAGAGAATGGGAGAAAATATTGAAAGTGCGAGAGTGAGAGAGAGAAAGAGAGAGAGTGAGAGTGAGCAAACAGCAGCACAAGAGGTCGTAACAATATTTTCACGTTTTGCCTAAGTCCGGAATGAGTTTGTGCAATTTATATGGCCGACAGCCCCGACCGCCGTATCTGTTCCAGTTCCAGTTCCACAGCCAGTGCCACAACTCCTGCTCCAATCCAAGAGGGCAACCAACAGGCAGCAGGCGGCTGCCAACGGAGCTACTGCCATTATTTTGATACTCAGGGCTATTAACGTTAATTTTCGTTAGTTACGTAATACGTATTCGAAAGCACCTTACACACACACACACACAAGCACACGCACACACATTTGCAGCCACAGCGCCGCCTGCAGCATCCACATATTCAGTTTCATTACGCAGGCAGCCCAACCTCGAGCCGGAGCCGTTCCTTGGCCCGGGAGTAAACAAGCAGCTACCATGTGATTGCGTGTGGGCGGCTCATCGACGGACCCAGGACCCGGACTCCCGCAATTCCCGTGGCCCCATTGGTGTTTCGGCTCTGGCCGGAGGCCGTTGGCATTAAAGAGATTTACGAGTACATGATTTTGCATGTTCGGTGCCCCTGATGCCATTTAGATTCGCTTAGGTACATTTTCATCCTTGCCACCCATACGAGCTCGTTTAGACAAACACAAACACGAACACGCATGTGTGTGTGTATTTGCGTACGCATTTAATGGCCCATTAGTGCTATCAAATACGCATAAATATTTGCACTTGCCAGAAGTTCACGCAGACAGACACAGATACAGATACGAATGCGAATGCGAATACGAATACATATATGCTCACACATATACAAGTACATATGAGCCCTGATGTTAGCCGAGGGACTTTGGGCACACTGAAATATTACATGTGCAGCGCCCAGTCGATGGCAGATGCATTTACATCAGGTTTTCCATGCTTCTGCAAAGCCAAGAGACATAGCTCGATCGGTTAGCGAATGAAAGATTTAAATAAGAAAAGCTATTAAGAGTATATTGTCTTAAGTCAAAGGACAGACACAATCATCATCTAGAATGATGAATCGGTAGAGTGCGTATCACCCAAGGATCTGTGTGACAGTAAAATCTGAATTTGCAGCGATGTTAGGCCCTTGGTCTCCGGTACGAAGATGATCACGAACAGCAGAGTGACAAAGCAGACAATTAGCATGAAATAAAAGACTGTTTGCATGTACAGATTGTTCGCATATACGAAGACCATCGCGGACGCGGTTAGCCAGCCAAGGGTTGCCGCGAAGGAGCAGCCCAGAGCGCGCGAGGGCTCGATGATGAGCTCGACGTACAGTATCCAGGACACCGGGCCCATGCCAAATGAGAATGATGCAATGAACAGGAATAGCGCCGTCAGGGGTTGAAAGTTCCAGTTGGTGTGCGTCAGCCATTGGAACCAGGTGCACAAATACAGCGAAGCTAGAAACATGAGCACCGCGGACAGCACCAGGATCAGACGCCGGCTCATGCGATCGATCACCAAGAAGCAGATTAGATGGCCCAGGAGCATAGCCACCCAAACGATCCACTCATACTTGTGGAAAGCCGATGAAAATGGCAGCAGAATATCCCGCAGGAATCCGCAGATAACAACGCCGCCGGACAGCTGATAGAGCAGCAGCATCACACTGGCCCGGGGCACGTTCATCCGTGCGTACTTGTGGCCGCACAAGTACTTGTGCCTATGCTCCTCCTCCGCTGGCATGATCATTTGTGCCGTCAGGGCTTCGACGTCGATCGCCTCATCGCCGTGCAGCCAGTGGAGGGCGGCCCGCGCATGCCCCAGCTCGCCGTGCAGGATGTAGAAGGCCGGCGACTGGGGTAGAATCTTAACCGAGCAGTTGAGCAGCGCCATCGACAGGACGATAATGTTGACGAGTTGTTCGCCAAAAAAGTGCTCCAAGATGTTGGCGAACACAATTCCGTAGACGATGGCGCCATAGAACATACTCCCCATGAGGCCACGGACCCTCAGCTGACTGATTTCCACATTATACACGGGCACGGCCACACACAGCGCAGCGCCACAGATCCCCAGCAGATAACGGCCCACGTACACCATGTACACGTTTCTGGCGAAGATCACGAGGAGCCAGCCGCAGATGTAGGGCAGCAGCTGGAAGATCATCAGACCCTTGCTGCCATGCTTCTTCATCATCACGCCCATCGGCATGCAGAAGCAAGCGGCCCCCAAGGGCAGCAAGCTGTTCGTCCACTGGCGCGAGCTCTTGCCCACTATGAAGTGTCTGGCACTCTCGCTGGAAGGATGATCGTCAAAGAGTGCCCAGCCCATTGTGGCGCCAAAGCAAAAGACGCCAAAGTTGCTTATTAGCCCGGCCAGATACTGTTGGCCATGGCATGTACAGCATCTGAGCGGCTCGCAAGGAAGTCGTGAACGAATGGTCACATTGGATTCCATATATTAACTTATCTCTGAATATAAACAAATAAATAATTTTGTTAAAATAGAAAATAGAAAAATATTAAAGAAGAGCAAACCTTCATTGCTTGCTTTGAAATTATTTACCAAACGAACTCAACAGATTATTTTAAATAATAAAATTCCCAAATAAATAATATTTTATTTAAGATTAAGGATTTTACAATTCATTTCATCGAATGAAAGTTTGCTTAAACTTGTAGTGAATTTAATAAATAATTTTTTTTTCTCATAGATATTATATGTGCATACATAGAATATTTAAAAAAGAATTATTATCATTATATTTGATTATTGCTATTTTTCCTAAAAATTAAAAAAAAAATTGTCGTAAATTTAAAAAACAATAATTATTGTTATTGTCTGTTTTCGGTATTATATATTAATAAATAATAATTAATATTATTTTTCTCCTATAGGTATCATATTTCTAACATTCATTTTATAAGATATAAAAATATATTTACCCAATTACGACAACGAGCTATAATGTAAAATTATTATTATTTTATATCATTATTTTTTATCTTAGATATCATATATTATTAAATAATAATTAATATTATTTTTCTCGTATAGGTATCATATTTCAAGCATTTCATATCTATATTATACATTAATGTCGACATTGTTTATTAAATATAAAATTATACTTACCCAATTACGGCAACGAGCTATAATATTTAAAAAGTACTAAAATGTATTCAATTTAATTATAACTGAGGGATAAATATGATGATATCTCAGATCAAGCAGCCATTTGAATTAAGACTGCATATTTGTTTTGTTTGTCGTCAATTGAGTTGGGTTGAATTTTTAATTGGATTTCAATTAGCGATCGCCTTGAATTACAAATTAATTTCGTGAGTGTTTACTCATATACATATGCATGTATTTCTGCCACCGCACACACTCATATAGACGTCGTTCAGTTTCCACTTTGAATTCATTTCGATTCGAGCGATTGCATCGCCCGCTGACCGATCGGGACGCATTCTTAATTAACGATCAAGGAACTCGACCCGAACATTTTAATCAGCCCCCCGTCCCCTCTCAGCCACTGTCGCTGGCGCGCATATGGCGGTGCCTTCCACTTATTTATGGCTCCTGGCAACATGGCGGTGCAGCGCACGCACCGTTCGAGGGAACCCAGCGGGGCAGGCAGGTCGAATGGGAAATTTATCAAATTTATTGTCGGGCATGAATTGAGATATAATTCAAAGAAATTACAAAGAAGGCGCAGGCACACACACACAAAAAAAAAAAAAAAAGAAGAAAAATGTTGGCTTAAAAAACCAATAAATAACCGGACAAAAACAAAAGGCAGTCTCCTCCCTCTCTTGGCCAACTGCGCGCAGGCTCTGGCTCTGCGTTAATTTCTGATGCGCTCTGCCATTGGCTGTTGTCTGCGGCATGGCTGCTGCTCAGAAGCAGTCGCTGCTGCTGCTGCTGGCTGTGGCTGTGACTGCGACAACGACTCACTCGGCGGCCTCATGCTGAGCCCGTAATTAAAAGTCATAAACTATTTTAATGGCCACTCGTATATTTGTCGCTCAGCTGCGGCCACAAACTGTCAACTGTTTGGCCCTGGCTCGATTTGCATGCGCGGCCAGCTCGTGGGAAGCGGAGTCTGAGTCGGCGTCTGAGATCGCCAAAGCTGAGCCCACAACAGGTGAGCAGATGCATTTATTTAACTAATTAATTCAAAGGTGCGCTTGCTACTCTCTGCTGAAACTGAAGCCAACTGTTGCCGCCTTCCACTAGCTCTGTCTGTTTCGTCTGCATTTATCTCAATGAGAGAGAGAAGTCGTCATTTATTGCACTTAATGTGCTGCTAAATCATTTCACAAAATGCAAATTAATATTTATGCGATTGTGCAGTTGTTGTGGCTCCTTGCTCGCCCAGTCGCACTTCCAGTTGCCGTGCAGCAGCAGTCGAGGCACATAAATTCATAAATGCAGCACATTCCCAATGACTTTTCAGTGAGAAACATAACTTTCAATTACGCACTGAGCGTGTACATAACGAGGCGTTGCAAATTACATGATTTCATATTAAATATTTATATTTAAACTTGTTTCGGGGTGATAAATGCAACTTGGTTTAAGTGCAAATATTTATTGAATAGAGAATTCATAAAATTCAAATTAACTTAAAAGTAAGCACGGGCAACTAGAGCCTTCTGCGTGGGACTAAATATTAATACAATATAAATACAATTTGAATTGAGATTGTGTCAATATTTACATTTTTCATTAAACAGATTTGCTTACTTTATATTACTTTGCTTACCTAAATATAAATTGAATAAAATCAAAAATAGGAAATATCATTTAAGTCTATAAATCTTAAACGTTTATATTGAACATCAAGCTCAACAAACAATAGTCGATAGGCTAGGCTTACTCCCTAAAGTTTATAGTCTTTGTTATTATATTTTGCTGATTATTTAATATAAGTAAAATATGCTCAATTCATTAAAGCTCTCGTTACAATATGCGCTTACGTTATATGGCTTCAATATAATGGCATTTTGAAATTTGTTTGCCTTATTGAAAAATGAAATAAATTTCACAGCATGCATATACATATAAGCTAGCCCAAGTCTAAATTTGTTCAATAGCCAAATTATATATGTAAATTACTTGCTCTTTGACTCATCAATGACTTGCGATAAAGATTCGCCCAAGTGTGCTTATTCATTGGTTAGAAGGCCCAAATATACTCGATTTCTGGCAGTCGACTTCATTTGTGCTGGGTGTGCGAGGCCATAAGGAAAACAAGAAGGAAATCAGCTCGAAGAAAATGCTGACTGGGAAGGACTCAAGCGCAATGGGTCTGGGCAGCGCATGTGCATAAGCGTCTCAGAGTTGGCGAAAGGGATGGCAACATGGAGTGGCTGCTGCTCGACGAAGGTGAAACTGAAAGAAAGCAGTCGCTGCGGCAGCCAAGGACCTCGTCCTCGTCGCTATTGTCGTCGCAGTCGTCGTATTGATTTTAGTGGGGCATTTACGCGCGATTATCGTTTAGTCGGCGATGCCCGAAGTATTACGAGAATTGTTATGGCCGCCGGAATAGCGCCAACGACACGATGCCACGATGTTGCAAGCAGTTGCCAGTTGGCCCCAGCTCGCCTCTGCTTGCCGTTTGCTCGCCTGCTGGTTGGCCAGCAGCAGCTGCCTCGACTTGTGCGGGCTGCAGCACTCGAGTTGTTGGTCCCGAAAATTGGCAGCAATGCGCCGTCGGTGTTTACAACTATTTTAAATAAGCTTTTTATGTAACCAATGTATTAGAGTAAATCGAACCTTGATCCGAATGCCAAATGAAGACGTTTGAGCTTGCCTTAAGGATGTCTTCTTAGACTGAATGTATAATAGGGGCAAAATATTGTTCTTTAGCTATTTAATAAAATTTACCTAAGCTATTTGGAATATTTTTTAAGCAGATATATTCTAAATGCGTTCAAAATTTTAAATGAAATATACAATAAAAAAATATTGAAATATTCAAATAAAATTGTTGGAGTATGAAATGAAATAGTCTCCCTTCTCAGGAATAATCAATTTTCTCTATCTAAAACTTGTATATAATTTTCAATTAAATCGCATTTTAATATTTTTAATATTTGTTTAAATAAATATCAAAAAATATTAATTTCTCGGGATATGTGTTGGTCCCTATCATATCATTTGTCATTAATGTCCGAAACTTGCTTTGTAGAACTTAGTACACAAAATATTTTCTAGTCCCTTATAATGTAGCTATAGCTGAAAAGCCATTAGTCTGCTATTGATTATATTATTGCATTCATTTATATATTATTGCATTAAAAATTGAAAAACTAAAGAGATTAAAGTTATTCATCGATTTCTTAAACTTTAAAATTCTCCTCGCTTACTTAATTCCATTACCTATTCCCGAAAAGAAAGTAGACTGGGAACTGGGAACAGCATGTAGATAAGCGAGCTGGCCAGGGGACGAGCTGGCCAAGAAAGGAGTTAGTGGAACTTGCAAGCCGAAAGGATGCACGAAGATTGCTTTCATATTTCAGGTGATAATGGTTTCCTTATGTGAATTTACAAAACATTAAAGCTTCTGTATGCGGGGTACACATAATTTCCCCAAAAAGCAATTCACGTTAATGGCGCAAAAATCCCAAAGGGATAAGGCGGCGACTGAAGCAGAAAAAAAAAGAAAGGAAAAAATAAACGCTTGACTTTTTCTCCACCAATGATGGCAAAAGGACATCCGAAGATACGAGCGCGAAGCGCGATGGAGCCGCCACTGCCGCTGCCTCGTTGTTTATTGTAATGGGGTTTGTGCCGGCGCCGCCGCAGGACCTTTTGCCCCCAAATCCCCAATATATGAGATTAGGAACGTGGCTGAGACTGCGCAAAAAACGAAACGAAAACGATATGCGCAGGCCAAGCAAGTGGAGCAGGGCCAAGACTGCTTCGCCAGTGGCAGGAGCCGTGACTTCGATTCGATTTGCTCGTATTGCTCTTGTGGGAAATTTTTTATTTTACCTCTTGCGAATGGCACGAAGAAGATGTACTTGGTTGGCCACTGAGGACTCGGCGAAGGACATGCGCTTACCTGTTTTGCCAGTGTTTCCCTCTCTCTCCATGCTGCGATTCGATGTGCAAGTAAAGCAGCTGAAGGTAATAACCGTGAATTATGAATTTCTCTTAGCTGCATTGTGTTTTTTAATGCGCCCGGCAATTAACCTTGGTCGCATTTTTACTGGTCGCAATTAGCTTAAAAACTGTCGAGACTCACCTGCAAAAAACAAACAGAAAAGTTTGTCCTTGAGGCATGGAACATGTTTCTCAGGATATCTGCAGTCGACTGTTTTCAGGTGACATTCTATTTATGATTATAATAGCATCGGCTGAGCTCTGAGATGTCAAGAAGTAAGGCTTCTTATCTTCTTAACTAGAAGCAGCTACTCGTGTCTTTCATTTGCAAATCTGAAGCGAATCACTGTAAAATAAATATTGTGTAAATATATTATATTTAGCAAGGATAAATT
This sequence comes from Drosophila navojoa, assembly GCF_001654015.2. The sequence goes on from NW_022045865.1 coordinate 1,992,331, forward strand.
TCTATATATGTACATATATTCCTATTGCATTATCTATAATGAGTAAGTATTATAAGTATTATATTATATTTCCTACAATTAGACAATATGACACAAACATCAAAAACAATTTTTTGCTATTTTTTTAAATTTTTAAAAGGAATATTACAATAATTAATAAAAATATATTGAATGAATTAATAAAAAATCTTAATAAAAATAATATAATTGATATTTATAAATAAATCATAAAAATAAATAAAATATTTTTAATTGTTTTATTCATGATTTTTATGATTCAGAAAATATGTTTTGCTTTTATTTTTTATTAAATTTATACAAGTTTAATTTTTTATTTTTTAACTCTAACAAACAGTATACATATATGTATGTATATGTATATTTTACTTTAAAAACTATTAACTACAAGTGCTATCAATTAATATTAAACTATTAATATATTTACTCATTTACTAAGCTGTCTAAGCATTTGAATGGTATATATGCCTAATTGTACAATTACTGTTGGCTACTCCTGCTCAAATGCGAATGAAATTAAACTCATTCAAGGAGTTCTCCCCCCTGGGGGGGTTGGCAGCGCCACCTAGCGGCATCCTGTTGCATACCAAGTGTGCTTGGCGTGCTTAATCGGACCATTCAAATGTTTATCTTTCGATGTGAGGCGTCATTAAACTTAAACGAAACGCTTTCAGAATTTTTAACGACTTAAAGACGTCGAAATTAGACAAAGCCAGCCGGCAGAAGGTAACAGCTGCAAAAAATTAAATGCAAATTAGAAAAAACTCTCAAAAAATACAATCGCATTAGTCTCAGATGTGAGAAATGTGATATAGGAAACTTCGTATCTGCCCACCCACCCACACACACACACACACACACACACAGATAGAATCTTTGTTTTTGTGCTGTGGCGTAAGCGAAGTAATTTTTCTTGAGCTTCGCAGCGCCCCGGCCCGCACTCCGAGAGGGCATACGAAAGCAATTTAGTAAGCTGTAGCTTGCCAAGTCTGAGACCAAGTGGCGGCACGGGAAATGGAAAAGCAAACCCAATTTCCTTCCTTGGGACGCAGCCTGGCCAAATGGAATCTGCTGTGGCATGCTACTTGCTGCCAGCTACGTGCAGCCCCGACCCAAGACCCAGGCCAAGAAACGCGCGCGTCTTCGCAATAAATCTTCTTTACGAGCGCACACTCTGGCAACAATGGCCGTGCTCACCCTCATCTGCCACTGGCCTCCAGCCCCAGCTCCAGCCCCTGCCCAGCCCCTGCCTTGGCCAAGGTCTTGCGCTGGATGAGGGGTAAAATGAACCTAAGCAAACTATTCGAATGGCATTTCGGGCCAGAGGAAGACCCTAAGACGCTAAGGCTGCTGCGGATGCTGCTCCTGCTGCTCCTGCTGCTGCTACTCCTGCTGCTGCTGCTGCTGATGAAGAAGAAACAGTTGGCAGCCCAAGAAATGCGGCAAAGCAAACAAATGGCAACGGCCACCAAGGGGTGGGTCGTGGGCTGCGGCAGGCAGCCATGTTGTGGCACTCACTCTCGGCTGTTATTCTACTCAGGAATTCCGCACAGCCACCCCCGGAGCTACACAAGCTTCCGGCACCGGCACCGGCAATGGCAACGGCAGCTGTCTGAATGCGGACGCATGAAATGGAAAGAAATGGCATTTAAGAAAAGCGAAACGAGAAAAATAAGGAGCTAAACGACTTTGGAAATTCCATTTGAGCAAACAACAGGCACCATCCAACAGCCAGGCAACTTACCAACTTTGAGTTTGAGTTTAAATTCTAGCTATAGTCCGGACCAGTTGAATCTTCTGGATTCCTATTGTTCAGCAGCTGGCGTATATATATATATAGAGAGAGAGAGAGATAGAGTGAGAGTGAGTGAGAAAAGCTCTTTCAGTTGTTGCATCTATAACTTGTGTGGAACGCATTGCACAAGTTGTCACTGAGTGTTTGCCCACAGCTCCAAGCACAGCCCTCATTTCGCATGCTCTCCTCCTCCTGCTCCTGCTCCTCCATGTGTATGTCTACACATGTATGTATGTATGTATGCGTGTTTTTCTCGTTGGGGCACATAATGCAAATGGCATAAGAGACAAGCCAACGGCATCCGATCCAATATTTGCGCCAATAAATAAATTTAATGTACAAACTCCGGGCATGCGAGAGAATATTAAAAACGAAAATTATATTCTACCCACTAGCAGCCAAGCTCCCTCACACACACACACACACACACACACACACACACACATGCATACTTATTTATATATGTATACAGATTTATATATATATGTGAACATGTGCACATATTCATGCCAGCTCAACTTTGTGCCAGCGACTCGCATGTGTGTGCACATTTGTATAAATATAATTATGAAAAGGAACATTTTAAATTGCATTCATTTGAGTAAGCAAAACAAGTCCAGCTGAATTCGTGGGGAAACTGAAATTATTTTTACAAGTTCCCCCATTAAACTTCACAGCTAAACTGAAGCAGAAGAGGAAATGAAAACATCTCATTTTCATTTACAAATTATTTAGTTTCTCCCTAAATAGGATTATTATTTTTAGTGTAGTATATGTGGACTACATTAAGAATTAGCTATATATCTGCTCATAGATAAATATTTGAAATTATAGGTGGGTCTCTAGAGTCTAAATGAAAAGTACTACTATAAAAAGAATTCGTATTTTTAATTAATTTTTCCTATGATATATTTGTAAGTCGTCATTTATACTTTTATCATGCAGTCTCTCTTTTTATTTCTCACGTATTATTAGTCACTTAAGTATAATCCTTATTAAATAATAAGATATCTTTCTAAGTCACTAACTTTTCATGTCCCTTACTCTTTCTCTTTCTATCTCTCACTTTCTCTCTCCCTCTACCTCAGATATATGCCGATCTACAAACTCAAGTATGGTTTATAAGTTTTTCGAGTCAATGAATAATATAAAATAACTTCCTCATTTTAGTATATCAAGATCCGATATATCCCTGCTTACAGAAAAAATTGAAAATTCTTTGGCAATACAAAGCCTGAAGAATATTGAAGTAAATAATTTAAGCATGGAGGCAAAAAAAATATTTAAATTTTACATTACTTTGTATCAGTTTTAATCTTTAATCTTATTATTTATGCGCAGTTATTGATGCCTCGATAAATATAATAATATATAAGCAGGCACTGACTCCTTCACTCATTCTGTCCCTCTCTCTCTCACACACACACATTCCGATTCACATCATTATAGCTCGCACATATGCTGAGATACAGCCCCATATCTTGGAAAAAGTTAATGCACGATAAACGCGTGTCTTATGTGCGTGTTCGTATTTATGCTTATAACGCACTTTGCAATCGGAACACGTATCGTTCACGTTTGGTGATTATAAAGTTTTAATGAATACGCAACACATCCTGCCATTCCAAGCTCGTTCCAGCTCGATCTCCAGCGCCAGCGCCAATGGCAATTGAGAGCTGGATGCACGTTGTTGCTGCTACTGCTGCTGCTGCTGCTGTTTGTTTCTTGGATGTGGATACAGCAAGTGCAACGGCAAAGGCGGCAAGAGCATTTTATTTTTACAACGACATCGCACAAAGCTCTGTGCCAGGCAGGATATTAACACGTACATGTGTACCCACGCAGGATGTGCGAACATCCAACGTCCTGGCAATGCATAAATATGAACGACTCCAAGAAGCCAGAGTACGAACATAGAACTGAGTTGTCGCACACCCTTTTTCCTGTATTCCGTATTCCGTAGTCTGCAGTCTGCCATTCAATTGGCTTGCGTGTCGTGTCCCTGACTTTCCCTAGGTTCGACCTTTACGGCCGGCCGTATTCATATCCTGCCTTTCAGCTGAGCAAATGTGCTAGGGATTGCCATTTGGGATCGTTAAAACGCACGCTTTGTCTTCGCAACTGTCGTTTGCTTGTTTAATATTCGCAGAACATGCAAAATATTTCAAGACTTGACACAAGAGTATTGGCGCTCAGCTCCTCCTGTGCATTGGACGGAGCTTGTATATGTTTCTTTAAAAAGCAGACATCATTTCTATGTAAAGTACTGTCCAATGTGTGTATATAAAAGAATGTTTTTAATTTTTTAAATTTATTTATCCAGATTTTTTAACAAATTATAAGTAAACATACAAAAGGGCTATGATTTTGTCTTCATTTTCTGTTTCAAAAGTAAAATATAAGAATAAATACGTACATATAAGTATACAATTACATGCAGCTAAGTCAACTCGGCGAATGCTCACAAGTTATTTCTTTAATGGTCAATCAATATAATATAGTGTTAATAAAGGTAAAAACTTTATTATTTCGCATTTACTTCATTCTAAATAATTAAAATATTTAAATCAACAAAATATACAGTTAATAAAGGTGAAACACTTTTTTTTATCGCATCTACCTTCTTCTAAATAATTAAAAAAAAAATAATAATAAAAATATGTATTTTTTATAACTTATTTGCAATGTATTCATATATTCAAATATACTTGTAAGGGTCTACATGTGTAAAATTATTATATTATTTTCTGTATGACTTTCATTGCTATTTTGAGGTATATATGTATGTTCAGAATGCTAAAATTCTACTACAGAAAAATATTTGATATATGTAAATATTTTATATAGTATTAGAGGTAATTAATATAATTAACAATTTGAGCAAAATGCGCCGTACACTAAGTAAACAAAAGTATAACAGATAATGAAGAAATGAAAAAAAAAAGAAATACAAATACGCAAAATAATAATAAGAGTACATATGTAATAAATTTAGAGTAAATAAATAATCATTATTCATCAAGTTTCAATTGTTTCAAGTTAATTATCGTCTTATATTATTTATTAAATATGATATTTAATGCATATATTTATGTATAAGACTATAAATATTAAAAAATATAATTAAATTTATTAATTAATAATTTGCGTAAAGTCATAGAAATATTATTGGCCATGTTGGCAATGAATTGAGGTGTCAACTTCATGAGCAGCGTCATTGAAGCGACAAGCGGCCGCCTGTTACCTGTGTTACCTGTTTACTGCATACACTAATGAGCAACAACAACAACAACAACAGTGCCGACAAGTTGCAGTGCTGAAAATTAATTACACTGCGGATTGGCTGGCATGTTAGCTGTTAATTACGACCTTTTCGCCTCTGAGTGTGCCGACAACAAATGAAAGTTATGGCCGAATTCTACGTTGGTATTGGTCCAGCCTTAAGCCGGCTGCAACGGCGGAGGAGTGGCCCAAAACGAGTTTCTTTGTCTCTGGCTATCCCCAGCGCGCTGAAGTCTTATTCTTGCTGTTGTTTTTTCTGCTTCTTCTTCTTTCTTTTCGGTGTTCATAAATCCAATCAACGTCCCTTTTAATGGCGTTTTTTGTTTTTTTGTTCATGAATCCATTTTATATTCCCTCTGTTTCGCTGTATTCGTTCAATTTGCGGTTGTGTTTTCTTAATTTTTTCTTTTGTTCTCTTTTTGTCCATTTTATCTTAATTGAGCGGCGGACCACACATGAGTCAAATTCCATATGCATACGAGTGCTCGGTGGGCAATTAAGAACGGATAGAGTCATATTTATATAAATTGATGGAAAGTATAAGAGATAGGTCGTATGAGTATATATATAGATTAGATAAATGAAATTAAAATAATTTGCTTGCTCTGGTTCATGTTATTGCTAATTATTGATAGTCCATAAAAATAAGCATTGATAATGTCAATACATATCAAGTTGTCTATAAAAATATGAATCTCATATTTCAACGTATTCTCATAACATTTCGCTATCAAGTTTCGTCATCAACTTGCCTTATTGGTAATTGAAAGTTGATTGCTTGGCGTTCTATTCATGATGATTTTGCATGAGTAGATAGGGGTGTTTTTTACTCAATAATTACTATTGCTTAAATAGATTACCTTGAGCCTTTTAGCTTAGCAAAAGTTACAGTAAAGTTAGCAACATTTCTGCTCTAATAAAATTGGTAAAATTATTGAACAATTAAATTTAATTTTTTATTCGTATAACTACTGGGCTTTGTTTTTATTTACATGGTCTCTATATATTATAATAAACATTAATTTAAAAAATTAGTTTATAAATGTATCTTACCTAATTAGCCAGTCTTCTAGATCAGAATTCATTTTATTATTTTTTTTTCTTGTCAATTAAATATATAAGTTAATATTGTTAGTTGCCTAACAAACAATTTTCTGAATTGATACTACACTTTGGTAAGCACATATATATAGAAGTTTTTATAAAATTTTTATTTTTTGAAATAAGTAAAAGATTATTATTAAATGGATGTAGATTTTTTATTAGCATGGCTTATTTTGTATTTAACTAAGATAACAAAATTTTTTTAATATTTATTCTTACGAATTTGCTTTCAGTCCTGCATTTCCAGTTGAAGAGTCTAATGGATCAAGAATTAGATTTATTCATCAAAAAAATATCGAGCACAGATTCTGCAGTTGCCCCAAAAACCGTTTTCCTAAATGGACACAAACTACCTTAAACACGTATCCAGCTCATACGAGCTGTTTATATTGGCCTATGCAACGTTTTAATTCGCTTTTGAATGGCGCTTTTGGCAGGACATTAAAATGCCACCAAAACAGAATCAACACGACATTTTCTGCCAGCTGAAATGGGTTCAGCGCTGAGCAGAACTGGACTCAGCAGAGGTTGTGGGCAGTTGGAAGCCAGCTAGTGTCCTCGAGCGTCCAACCAGCTGAATCTTGATTAGAATTCTGAAATATTTATAAAAAAAAGGAGAGGAAAAACACAGCCACTATGCAAACAGGTAGGAAATGGCGCTGCTCCTGCTCCAGCTCCTGCTCGTGCTCATAGCTTCTGAAATTTGGACTTTAACCACGCTGCTGCCACGCCCAAATGGGTGGCGCATGTGGGCGTTGGGTATTTGCATAGAACGCAAATAAATGAAACAACAGTTAGTCGTGCACGAATCGGGTTATGAAATTAACATTTGGGAGTTCTGGAGCCGAGGCTAAGGCTAAGGCCTGCCCCATCGCTGTGCGCCTGCTGAGCCAGCATTTGCCAGTTGGCCGCAACTTAAAATGCGAAAAGTCGACAAAAAGTCTAAAAAGTTTTCGGCCCACCCATTGCCCCAACTGTGGTGCGGTTCGCTTCGGTGCGGTGTGGGGCGATGCGGTGCGGAGGTCTTGCGAAACGAAATGAAATTTTCAGTTGAGTTGCCAGCAGCCCCTTCGACGCCTCCTGGGCTGAGCTTCTGAGCTGCATCCGAACAGAAACTGGGACGTTGGCAGCGGCAGCGGCAGCGGCAGCGGCAGCGGCAGCGACAGCATCACCGCTGCCGAGTACACAGTCGACACATTTAACGATTATTGCCGGCCATTAAAAATAACAAGCAAAAGTTTTGCGCATAAAGCCGCTTCGGGGATTCATTCAGCGAATCCAAAAGGCGAGCAAAACTCTTTAGCCGAATCCTTTCTCAATTGCAATTGTTGATCCTTTCGCAGCTGTGAGGTCTTCGGATTGTATCCTTGTCGCAGCTCTTTGCAATCAAATCGCAAAACTTTCAATTCAATTCAAGCCAAGTGAGCATTTGCATCGATTTGCATCGCCAAAATCGTTTTTATCTGAGTAAAAGTTTGTGTGCGATTTCTCAGTTAGTCTATTTTCCCAGTTAATACTTCTTGATTTAAATCTACCTTTATAATAAATTGAAAGTATATCCATCTATTTTATATTTTTATTTTTCAACGACCTATACCTACTGGCAATCTAGGTTTCTACGAAGTTAAATATTAAATATATTTATGAAATCATACTTCGATTTTAATCAGCAATCAATTTAAATAATACGTTACTTATATTTATTCATAACATTGAGCTTCTAGTAGGTAGCATAGAAAACGTTCACATAAGACTGTTATACTTGCGTTTATCCTTTAACAAAAATACCACAGTATTAATTTAATAATCATGGTCACTATAGTCTGTAAAATAAAATGTCTTAAAATATACCATTAAAAATATTAATAGAATCGAGTTTAGACTTAGCCTTTTGTGACTATCGCCTTTAATAAGGGACTATGAAGGGAAGGGAAGACGTAACTGAAACATGAACGAATTCAGAATTAAAAGATACTCGTATAACAGATAGCGTGAGTTTTTTAGTAAGTGACCGACACCTCTAGCAGAGACTGCAACCATCGATACAAATGATTCAATTTAATATGACGAAGTCGCATTTCTAATGTTAACGAAGCTTAGAAAGATGCTCGTATAACACTTAACCGACTTTCTATTAAGCAGAGACATCAACCATCTAACAGATGTTCCAGTTATTGAACGAATATACAACCAGCTAACAGCTGATTTTAACATAACAGCTGGCATTTTCGTCCAGAAACTATGTATTTTTATGTTAGGCTGCATACAGTCACACTACGCGCCGCTTAAAGTACACAAATTATTAAATAAATTTCTTGGGGCAATAACTGCAGACCATGGAGACCGTAAAAGAGCTAATACAATTTATGCAACCGAATCAGCGCCTGGATCTCAAGGCAGTGGCATTGACACATGTGTTAAGTAGGTGAATGTTTGGATCAGGCGCAGCTGGAAGAACGTGCGGCAAACGCAACACGTGTTCGATGTCCAATGCACATTATTAATGGTAAAAATTGTACTTTCATAATCCCCTAGGTTTAACTGGCAGCACAGAGGGAAAGGATGCAATACTCTCGTTAGATGATATGTTAATGGCCATTTGTGGGCTGACGCTGGATGCAAATGCCACAATTGCAAAGGACGCAGTGCTCAGCCTGATAAATCTCACGGCGGAGGAGGCAGGCGCTATCAAAGTCTTTGAGCTGGCGCAGCAAGTGCAGCCCGTAAGTTTATGATAAAAGAAAGCTTAAAGTACTCACTAATCACGTGAATTGCACAGCGTTTTGTCATTGCGGATGTGGCTGCCAAGCAAATAAGCGACGAGCAGGCGGAGCTTGCGGATGCCTGGAGCATGGTCTTGAGTAACTTAACCCGCGTCGAGTCGCTGGCGCCGGCGATACTGGACACACTGGAGCCGACGCTGCCGCAACTGGCGAAAGCGTTTGCCAAATTGGACTATAATAAGAAAAAGTGCAAGCTCCACTACCTGGCGCCAATATTTTGTAATCTAACTCAGGTGCCGCGTGGTCGAGAGCTCTGCTGCCAGCCAAAGTATCAGCTTCTGGAGAAGCTGCTGCCCTTTGCCTCGTTTGAGGAGAGTGTGGTGCGTCGCGGCGGCACCATTGGCATCATCAAAAACATATGCTTCGATGTGGTGTACCATGATATCATATTGAATGAGCAGGACGACATTTTGGTGGCCATATTGCAGCCGCTGTGCGGCCCAGAAGAGTTCAGCGACGAAGACAACGAGAAGTTGCCCATTGAGCTGCAGGTGCGTATATTACAATACAGATTCAGTGGGCTCGTATTATTCTGTGTATATCCTCTTAGTACCTGCCAGAAAGCAAGACCCGTGAGACCGATCCGGATCTGCGCAAAATGCTGCTGGAGTGCCTGCTGCAGCTCTGCGCCACGAGACGCTGCCGCGAGGTGCTGCGCTCCAAGGGTGTCTACGAGATACTGCGGGAGTACCACAAATGGGAGGCGAAAGTGGGACGAGATAGCGAGTGCTTGCTGGCGTGTGAGAATGTTGTCGATATTCTGCTCAAGTGAGTCCGGTCTGAGTTGTAAATCCCCCTTAAAAACTAAACCAATAAACGTTCTATCTTCACAGGAAAGAGGAAGAAATCGGCTTGGACAATTACCATAGCGTAGAAGTATCAGCAGAGCAGGCCGATAAGTTTATCCAGGACGATGCTGCCTATGTTAAGACTCTCTTAGATTAGTGTAAATCCCTCTACCAGACTGTAAATATGCCTAGGCTTAGTGAAACACGTGTGGAATATTGAAATTTCAATATATGTATGCAGTTTTTATTTCGAAATTTTGATAGTTCTCGTGTGTGTTCTATCTTAGCGCTAGAAAAAGTTGTTCGCCCGCACTTAAATGCAAAAGAAGAAACAGTTTTAATTCAATTCGATTAGTTTTAGTAGCTTCGTTATCTAGATTCTCGCTTGCGCTTAAATATAAATATAAACTTCTTAGGTGCTAAATACATTTGCATTCAAAAATGTTTAGCAACTATTTGCCATGAAACTTTCAATTTATACACTTTGTTTGGTCGTTCATTATATGTAGCTATGAATATTTTGTATTTTGTATTTTGCATTTTGTAAACTGTGTTGAAGAATTTCAATTATTTCTGTGATTAGCCAATCAGGTGCTTAGCTTATAAAAAACTTGCTCATTTTGATTAAATACTTTTGTTGCATTGCAAGCAAGCGATTTCAGCAAAATTTTGTTATCTTATCAAAAGCGTGTGCAAATTCATTATTATTATTATTATTCTCTTGTTTTTTTTTTTTTTTTTTTTTTTTTTTTTTTTTTTTTTTTTTTTAATTTTTTTT
>NW_022045866.1:0-11949 GCF_001654015.2 Drosophila navojoa
CTCTCTCTCTCTCTCTCTCTCTCTCTCTCTCTCTCTCTCTCTCTCTCTCTGTCATTTACTCTCTCTGTCAAGAGATTTCATTACATTTATATTTTATAGTTTTACTCAATAAAATAAATTAATTTATTATCATTTTGCCCAAGGGTAAGAATACAAATTTAATAAAGCTTTTACCCTCTCGCTTTACATTCTTAAAAACTGATATGGTTTTCATCTGTGAAACGTATTCGTTCTTCATTTTTCTCTCTCCCGCCCATGCATACATCTATATATCTCCCTCTCTGTTTCTTGCCTATCAATTGTGCTGCTTATTACAATTTGTTTATAAATGCATATAAATTTTGTATATTTAGTAAACAAAGTTTTTGGCACAGCATGTTAATATCTAATAGACACACATTCAACTCAATTTACAGGGTATACGAGCGGCATTAACAGCGCTCACTGCACTGCAATTACAACACTCAAGCTGCCAAGGCGCTGGCCAGTTTGTTTTTTCGAATGTTGCAGTTGCACTTGTGGCTGTTGTTGCTGTTGTTGTTGTTGTTGAGTTGTGTTGCTGTTGCCTTGTGGGGCATTCGAAAGTTCGTTGTTAGCTTTTATTTATTTACCTCACTTCAGCCGATTTGATGATCGCCTTGGGTGGCGCATCCCAATAGTTGGGCGCTGGCGGCACCCACTGCCGCAGCACTTGATAGTTGCCCTCGAGCAGCTCCATGCCCTCGATGACCTCCACATCGGAGTCGCCATCGTTGTTGGCGGCGGCAGCAGCGATATTGCTGTTGCTATTGTTGTTGTTGCTGCTGCTGTTATCGGCATGCAAATTATCAATGGAATCGCTCATTGTCAGCTGCAAAAGGCTGCGATTTTTTGGCGCCGCATTCAGCGCTCGGCGTTAGCTCAGCTCTAGGTAAACAAAGATGCGCATTGCCATTTGCGCTGAGTCACACAGTTACGCACGCACACGTATATATATATATATATACAGACACAAAGAACTACTGCGCGAAGAGGAAGCACCATCAAAACAATAACAACACAAAGACGAAGACGCGACTCTTGAGCTTGAACCGGGAATTTTTAGCTTGTAATATTTGTTGTTGTGTTTTCGGATTTCTTGGGAATTTCCTTTCGGGTATTTTAACACAATTATTTAGTATTGCCTATGGCATTAAATAATTAATAGTTCGTATTTATTTATTGTCTTATTATCAGCGTTTCGCCGGCCGAACGCGCAGCGCTTCACGTTGCACTCACGAATTGTTTCTTTCTAATCGGCGAAAATGTTCGTTGCGTTTGTTTTGGCACGAAAAATTGACAGGCACGGCGAAAACACATCGTACAAAGGCAGAACGCAACAACAAACACTCGCACACACAGACGCACACTCTCATACACACAGGGACACACTCTCACATGCATAGAGCGGGGTTAATATCTGGCATTTGCGTTTGCATCCCTTGTGAAGCATAGAACTGAGACTCGACGCGATTCGACTCGACTCAACACGACTCGACTCGCCTCGCCTCGCCTCGCCCCTTTGTTCTGCCACGTCCTTGGTCCTGGCCACATTTCGCTGTTTCAGTTTCATTTTCAGTTTCAGTTTTGTGTCTCGACTTTCCTTCGCCAGCTCGCCAGCTTTTATTCTTTTTCCTTTTCCTTTTTTAGTGTGTAAAATAAGGGTTTGTAATTTAATGTTTTTATGTCTGATTTTGTTTTCGTGTGCGTTTCAAAGAGGGGGGCTGCCTGGGTGGTGGGTGGTTGGATCTGCGGTGCATGGAAGGGCACGGAAGGTGTTCTACTCAATGCACGCATATTGTTGAAATTATGTAGCCAAAGACACGGCCAGCAGGGGCGGCTGCCTGGCGGTGAGTGTTCACCTTTTAAGCACTTGAACGTTGCTCGAAAGTAAAACAGTGGGTCAAGATTAGAGAAAATCAAATGAATTTCATAGAATATAAGAAGAAGAAGAGGTATTACTAAACATATTGATGAAGCGATTGGAGGTTATATTGAATGGAAAGAGAATAACTAAAGTTTGCTGATTATACATATTTTTATATGTAAACAAAATTCAGAAAAATATAGCGAAATAATTATTTTGAATATATTTTATTAAATTATTTTTAAAATACACTTACAATTGCATTACATGCTTCATAGAGGGAATCAGATTCATATTTATACAGACATGCATACTTTTCAACACGTACAAATAGCTTGTGCACCACTGTGCTCAGCCAGTCGCACAAGTTTTCCAGGCACGATCCCCGTGAACTTACTCACTCACTCTCACGCTCACGTACAAGGAGCGCAACCTTTTACGGCCACTCACTCACACTGTCTCTCGCACATACACAAATGCAAACACACACACAGAAAGCAGTGCGAACCCCGAAAGACACAAAGCAATCTACACAAACAGCGCTAGGCAGGAAGGAAGGAAGTGAACGCTCGAACGTATGCTCATATTTTGCAACAAATATTTCGAGCAAGACAGAGAGGTGAGAGAGTGAGAGAGGAAGAGGCAGAGGCAGAGGCAGAGAGAGGCAAGCGCTGCAGAGAGCAGCACGTGTGCTCTCTCTCTCTCTCTCTCTCTCTCTGTGGCTGCTGCTGCTCTCTTTATTGCCTGGGTTTTCCACTTTTAATTCACTCACTCAATTCGAATTTGGTTTTTGTAGAATTCACCCCTAAGCGTCTTCACGGTAATTTGAACACGTGCCGCGAGCAGCTGAGCGCACAACTGTGCCACCTTGGGTGGTGGACAGCACCACCGAAAAGCCCACTGCCCAGGGGGTGGCTACGGCCAGACGCGGCAGCGATCGTAAAATTTAATGATTTCATATGCTGCTGCTGCTGCTGCTGCTGTAGCTGTTGGTGTTGCTGAAGCTCACCTCTGAAGCTTTGGTCGGCAATTAGCGCGCAAGTTTTCTTTTGCTCGGACTGTACGCTGGGCGGGAGACCACCCTTTGGGCGCCGCAAAGTATGCAATGCACTCGTAAAAACAATCAGCTTGGCAACACTTACGAGCCCCCAGGGAATAGGAAACACAGCCAGCGAAAGGGAAAGCTCCGCTCTGCTGTGTGTGTGTGTGGGCAGCGGGCAACGGGTAACGGTATTTAATGTGCAAATAGCTCATACTACCCGTCGACTGCCCTGTGGAGCTGGCATACCATGTGTTATTGTAGCTGTCGCTAGCAACAAATTGCGTCGTTTGCCAAATCAACCCTGCAGACGGCAACAACAGCTCCCCCATACCCCGACCCACACCTCAGCCCGCCCACCAGCTAGCTGTAACAACAACACACAAATATGCACAGCGACGACAAACATAAGCAAAAAGTGGGGAAAGGGAGCCCATTAGAGATGGGGACACTTTCAACAACACTTCAATGGCCGCATCACCATATCCGCTAGAGCCTTTGCTCGCTGGATTTTTAATTAAAATGCAGCCGGCAACATGCATGCGAGTGCTAGCAACATGTTGCCAGCAACATCTTAGGTATGTCAGAGCCGACTTGTGACACTCATAATTAAATTTATTCATTGCATTATGCATATAGTTAGCAGCTCAAATGGCTGAAAAGAGGCCGGCTCGGTTTTTGTCTCAAATCTCCAGAGAGCTGCTACAGCTATACACTCACACACACAGAGCTGCACACCCACCCACCTTGGCACACTCCACACAGTTGTGGCATAAAAATAATTATATAAACTTGATGCCCGCTGCCGTCTGTCTGGGCAATTCTTTGATTGTTAACCAAGCCAGACTGTCAGGCGTTTGCAACCCCTGATAATGTCGACGCCCACATAGACCCACATAGACATCTTCCTGCCGATCCACCCATTAACCGCACAGTTTTCAAAACAGCCAAAACCAGAGAGCGATATAAACAGTTACGCCCGAACGTGGGTCCTTTCCTCTGAGTCGCTCTGGGTCGGTTTTAACATGATTTGTTGGATTCGCCAAGATTTCCTAATTCCATTCGTTAGCCCTTGCCCGGAGGGTTGCCAGCTCAGCTGTTCGCAACGTTGCCGGTGGGTGTTTTGTAATTTGTTGGTTGTTCCGTTGTTTGGTTGTTACGCCACTGCATTCTCAAGTGTTGTCAAGTGGATTGTGTCCGAAAATGGGGATTACACAAAAGCTAATGCAGTACAACATATGTACTTACATGCCACAAGTAAAGCCAAATAACTAGTCAGATATACCTAGTTGGAAGTTTCATTCGGAAGTCTTGAATTAGAATATTCAAAAGATTCCATTCATTCATTCATTCCAGAAACTCTTTCCCATACAGATTAAATTAACTTATTGTGTATAAAAAGCAACTGTTTAAGAGCTCCTAAATCTGAAAAATATATACAGTTAGCAATCTAGTCATATATTTGCCAAGCCCCTATCTAGCATCTCTAAGCAGTTTTTCCCGCAAAGCATTTAGAGCTTTTAACTAATCTGGGCATTTCCGATTTCAATTCTCAGTTACCTCTATAGTTTCTCTGGCATTTCCGATGTCAATTATAAATTGTTAAAAGTTCATTTACCTTGAGTACTACTATCGCATTTGTTGCTACTGTTGTCTCTATTTAATTGCAAAGCATTATCAGCGATTCAGAGATGGTATCTGGCGAGCAGAAGCAATGCGTTTAATGAGTTGGCTCTATTAGCCTCGGCCAAAGTGTAGCTGCTATCTTGACATGCCAGTTGGCATTTTCATTAGCAAGCCTCGCCTCGTCTCATCATATTGCTTTAGCACTTCATTATGGGCGCGCTATTAGCAGGCTTGCATGACTTTGATATGCTCATTGTTGTGTCGCTGGGGCCTGATGTGGGAAATACTCTGCGAATAGGCCACACAAAAGTAGCTGCCATCAAATATGTGTATACAAAAAAATGTAAGAAAAATGAGTACTGGAAGTGAGCACTATTTGCTATACTCTGGGAGCTGAATCGAAAGGGGTGTATCAGTTGCACGTGTACATATGTATCTCACTTTGATATCAATATAGATCAATCTATGAAAATATATAAAAGGTCAGACATATAGGAGAAGTGAGAGACAGAGAGAAAAGGAGAGAGAGAGAGAGAGAGAGAGAGAGAGAGAGTAAGACAGTGTCAGAGACTGAAAGAGAAATTTTACATATGCGAAAGAACATCTCCATATGCATATACATTTGTATGCCTCTCAGTCACATTCTTTATATATGTATATGTCTCTCTTTTTCTCAATCTCTCTTTATATCTTTCTCAATCTGCCAATTCTTTTGCATCAACTGCTTACAACATTACGAAGTATCTCTTAGTCCGTTGTCAATTTCTCATTTCTTTCTTTTGGCGCTTTTTTAGCCATTTTATGGCCGGTTTTGCTCTGGGTCGTTACACTCGCTGCTAAAACGGTTGTGTGCCAAAAAAAAAAAACATTGGTAAAGAAATAGAAGGCATATGCAAATGCTCATACTTCTCATAGATGCTGCTGTTGTTGTTGCTGCTGTTGTTTGGCAACTTCCTTTCCGGCTTTGTTGTTTATTTAAAGAGTTTCTACGCGTCGTTAGACATCGTTGCCACATGTTGATATTACCAAATCCCACAGCCACATCAAAGGCAGCTTTTCTAGTTGACCCCGCCCCCTTTGCCTATGGCACGCTTGTACCTTGTTCTACGTTTATTATGCCTTTTAGTAGGCATTTAATTCGAAATCGCTCGCTCGAATTCCAGTTAAATGTTTGTGTTGGCCCGCAGCGTACAACTGAAGTCAAAGTCAAAGAAATTTAGGACTCTGGCCAAGAATATCGCCATGGGCGCAGCATCAGCTCGTCAAACAAATGCTACGCATTAAATGCCTATTTGTATTTGTGTTTGTTTATTTATTATTAAAATCAGCCTGTTTGCACTCAGTTCTATGTGTGCGTGTGTGCGAGTGCGTGTGGGTGTGCAGCTCATAAATATGCAAGTCATTAATAGAAATATGATTTACCCGAGGCCAGAGCCAAAGTCACATCAAAATCCACGTCAAAGTCAAAGCAACCAACCCCCAATGGCTCTGTCTGTCAGTGCTCAAGTGGAGGAAGATGGGGCGACGGGACGTGGGCGACAGAGGCGGCGGCGGCGGCACGATTGACAGCCTAAGCGTTCCATGGGGATTGAGGTTAGTAACGGTGTAACTGGCACTCGGCCTGCTCCTGCTACTGCCCCTCCTCTCACACTCTCTTCTTCCCCCCTCCGTCAGCTGCTGCAGTTTGCCTCATAAATTGAGTAAAAATTACGCTTCATTTGATTTAACACAATCGAATTGTTGTTGTCCTCCTCGTTGTTGTTCTGTCAAGGCATTTGGTATGTTGACTTCTAACATGGTGTGCCGGTCACCAGTTACGGACTTCGCCTCTCAGCGACAATTGGATTAGGACATCATGACCATGATGAGCAGCCGGTTAACGGTTAAACGATAAATGGGGTAGCATACAATTGAGCCGATTTTTGTGGAATTTCCTATGTGCCAGAGGCTGACTAGAACTCTCAACCTGTGTGATTGTGGCAGCTGCAGTGAGTGAAATGCTACCCTAGTCCATCAGTTGGGCTAGCATACTTCAGAAACTAAGCGGATTAGTTATAAATTATTTATATTTTGCATATGCCTTTTTAAGAATTTAAATTGAAATTTGAGGGAATTGTGAAAAAGGTTTACTGCCAAAGGTACCATTTTAATAACGAATTAGGTACAGTTGAGAGGGTCTACGATTACCAGAAATTAAAAAAAATTTTACATTTTGTATAAAAAGTATAAATATTTAAATATTTTCAGTTTTTAGCTCTATTACATTTTTAATGATCATTAATAAGGCTGAACATTTAATGCTGATATATTTATATTTTTATTTATATATTTTCTTATATTTTTCCAATAAAAATATTTAATAAAACGTTCTTTCTTTCCTCTTCGAATCAGCTAATTAATTACGCACCACTGAACGCACCACTCTAACAATTTTCTTTAATTCTAATCCAATTAATTAATGCGTTCATAATCCACTTTTGCTCACCTGCTGCTGCTGCTGCTGCAGCTGAACGCACTTAAATGCTATTTCAGCCATCGCTGACTCAGTTTCCATTCGCAGATAATGAAATAATTTAAGCACTCCACATGCCCAGTCATAATATTAGTTTTGGTCAATTAATAAAATGGCTTTTAATATTCGCAAATAGCGTGCAATCTGTGAGCCGCATCTCGCGCGCCTTTGCCACAAATGCAATAATAAACACATTGTCTGCATGGTTTCTAGTTCAGTTGCTGCTGCTGCTGCTAATTGCATTCGTCTGTTCTTCTTCTTCACCCTCCTCGTATGCAATTGGGATATTTTATGGACCTTCGTTTCCATTGCTGTTGGCCGCAGCTCGCCAGTCAAGCAGAAGGCTAATATTTCCGCTATTGGCGGCGATTTCTTTCACTTTGCTGCGGGCCACTGCAACTTGCAACCGTTGCACATGTTGCGCCTTGCTCGAGTTTAGTTTTTCCTTCATTTTCTTTATCGTTTTCTTTCTATTTCGTTTTATTTTATTGACAAGCAGCGTTCGGTTACATGGAACAGCTATGGAGTGCTGCTCCTGGACTCTGGCAACTGTTGTTGTCGACAGCCAGCGGCAGTTGCAACATCCGCAGCATCCGCACATGTGGCACGGCCCGGCCCGGCCAGATCTCCTCCTCTCTCTGTCTCTCTCTCGTTGTATATCTGGGCATTTTTTCCTGTTTTGTAGCAAACGGGCATTGTTATTGTTTATTGATGCACTACTTTGCGCTATTTTCGTGTGCCAGCCAGATGGTGGGCGTTCGTGAGGAGAACCAGAAAGCCAACTAACAAAATGCCAGCAGCAGCAGCAGCAGCAGCAGCAGCAGCGGCAGCGGCTAAAAATACATAAATTATCTTAAACTCTGCACCAAGATCTGTCGATGGCTACCAAGTGCAGACGTAATGAGCCTGGTGGGCGGGGTCATGCAAATTTGTTGGCCAAGTGGAATTCAATTAGTTGTCAACTTTTTTGGGGTTAACTGTAAATGCAGCAGCAACTGCAGCTGTAAGTGCAACAGCAACCGCTGACAGCTTTCGCCCATAAAACGTGCGGTTTCATTAGCTAGTCATAGACTTGTCTCGCTCTTAAGTTTGACAATGCTCCATCACATAAACACAACGGCATAATTAGGATGGTCCCAAACAACTTGCAACTTGCAACTGGCAACTGACAACCTGAGCTGCAGCTCAGCTCAACTGTCGCAATTTTATTGAATTGTCAAGCGGCTCTTATATAGCAAACGTCTATGTATATGGCCAAGAGTTCGGCTAGGCTGTCTGCCAATTACAGGCCAGACTTTGTAGACTTTGGCGATTGCAGCGCCGTCTTTGCTTTTCTTCTCTCTTCGTTTTATTGTAGCAACAATTACGTATGGGAGAGCCTGTCGCTTGAGCCGACTCCTTTCCTTTTGGCTTTTATGTCGCATGTAATTAGTCACGACGTTGGCAGACATACAGCAGGCTAGCGGCTGCTGCGATGCTGAGCCGCGATTCTGTCGCTGGCTGCCTGCTGGTGTCTCAGCCTTTGTTGTTTGCCGTTAAGGCCAATCGCTGAAGGTACAAGGCAAAAAAAAAAAAACACTAAAAAAATAAAAATAAAAATAAAAAATAAAATAAACTCTGTGGCAGTTGAAGCCGCTGCAATTGCGGAAGTGTGAATTGCAGTCGCTGGTTGCAATTGATGGGCTGTTGTTGCGGCGTTTAGGCCGCCACCGTAATTAGGCCAATTAGCTCTGCAAACTGCTCATAAATAACTCGAATTTTAGCTTAAAGCCTTGCTATTGCAATTGCAATCGCTCGAGCAGCAGCTGCCGTCGATGGCTCGCTGTTGCATGCGGCCATCATTTAACATATTCATTAGAAATTTAACGCACACATACACACTCACACAAATACGTGCAACTAATTTATAGACACATGCAGCGCTCAATAATAGTGTATTAATCAAAACACAGTTAATTTTAAATTGGATAAAATGGCTTTAGCACAATGAGAACCGGTTCGAGCCAATGGATTACTTACTCTTCGCTCTCTCATTACCCGCGCGGCTTCGCGCTGTGCGAGCTGCTGCGTTCCGAAATGAAACACACAATTTCTGAGTTTCAAAGTTTTGTAAGCACTTGAAAAACTTGGAATTGCTGCGTAATGCTGACAACAACAACAACAACAACAACAGCCATAATATAAATGTGTATTAACAACATGAGAACCAGCAACAACATGAGTTTTTCGAGACAAGAAGAAGAAAAAACAAGTTAACTGTGCGTGTGGTAAATGCCGGACTAGACTTACCCTGTGAAATGAATCGTCGAAAACTTAATATACGTTCTTAATATGTCATCCAATTTTAATTACGTGATATACGTGATATACTCATATATGATTTTTTCTTTTCCTTATCTCAATACATTTAATCGATTGTTCGTTCTCTCCCAACCTATCTATAATATCTCTTTATTGCTATCTCGCCTTCAGTCAATTTATTCCTTCTAGATGCTCACTGTCCTTATGCATTTTATTCTAACTCTTTCTCTAGATATCTCACTTTCTATATATTACATTTTCTCTCTCCCTCTCTATCTATCCATACTTTACTCTTTCTATATATTATATTCTCTTTGTCTCTCTCCCATTCTCTCTTTACACTCACTCTTTCCCTCTCTCTTTCTCTCTCTCTCTCTCGCTCTCTCTCTCTCTCTCTCTCTTTCTATATATAGAGCTTAGTCCACTTCCCAAAGATCCAACTTATTTTACAGAGTATAAAAAGTTTGTTGACGACTGATGACTTCGGATGTGCTCGCCTCGCACTTGAGACTCTCAACTCTCAACTACACACAGAGTTTCGTGCACTTGAAACTGTTACGCAAATGTGCGTAATGCGCATGAATATGGATGGATACATGGTAGCCAGCGCTGAAGCGAATACGATCACGCTTTGCGAGTGCCGAATGCTTGATACTGTGTGCGTGTGTGTTTGTTGCCCACATGCAAAAGGCCAGCAACAACAACAACTATTACAATATAAAGAAGGCAGCAACAAGCCCACAGCAACGGTAAAGCGTTCCGCTAGGCAGGCCTTCAGCAGTTCAGCCGATTTGGCTAGGCGCGTGGGCCTTGGCTAGGAACTTGAGCTACTGCCTACAAAGCGAAAAGGTCTCCGACATTTGGGACTGTCGACGACGCAGTGAGTGCCTTGAAGTGGCCGCACCGCAAATGTTTCGAAAAATGTTAGCCCATAAACTCCAGCAATTTGTTAAAGCCCTGCTCTTGGCCAAGTTAGTAGCGTGTAGCGAAGAGCGCAACATGCTTTTCAAAAACCATAAAAACTAATTATGGTCTGCTGTGCGTAAAACATGCCTCATTCGTTCCTCAGAATTCATAATATTCCACATTTCTGCGGCCCAACTTCAATTGACGCTGTAAACTGAGCAAGCAATGAATTTTTACTCAATCTGGCATTAATTGATGTCGAGCTTCAATTGACTTGAACTCGAGTTAACTTTCACAACATGCTGCAGCTGTCAGTCACATTGCAGGGTATCAGACAACGCAGCGGCTTTGATGAACTGACACAAAGCTGCGCTGCGACTGCGCATTCAATCAGGCGCCCAAGTCCGAGCACAATTAATCCTTTAAGCAAGTGAAGTACATAAACTCAATTTAGCGCACGCTGTCACACAACTCGCAATCAGCGCAGATACTCCAAGACCCAGAAAGACATACATACATATATGTATATATATGTGTATATGAACTGCGCGACATTGCGCGACGTGTTGGGTAATTTGGAGAATTTATGACAAGCATTATGGCAACACTGGTTTCATTGGAGCTGCAATTGTATCTGTGTAA
Organism: Drosophila navojoa; assembly: GCF_001654015.2. The sequence continues at coordinate 10,912 of NW_022045866.1, forward strand.
CTCTGGCTCTGACTCTGTCTCTCGCTGCGGCTGTGTATCCATGTATCTATGTCTATTCTGACCGCCCAAACCAGTTTCATTATATATCTATATATATACATAGATATATATATATATTTATGCAACGCGCTTGGCTTTCTGATTACTCACGCTCAACTGCCCACAAAATACAAGAGCTCGCTGCTGATCGTGAATTTAACGTCTGCTACCGACTGCGAGCTAACATAATGGCCTGTTCTATTGGGGCGATTCCCAATGCGCTTGCGTTGACGTCGGCACATTTTGAAGATTTGATAAATTAGAAATGCCAATTATACAAATAGTCAGAAGTTGCAGCCAAATTGTCAAAACTGTTTGCCGGCTTGAAGCAACAGCAGCAACAACAGCAATAACAGCAGCAACAGCAGCAGCAGCAGCAACTGTTGCTGGTTTTCTTTTCGATTTGAGCGCTGGCTGCGTGACACGCTTAAGAAAACATGTTCGTGATTCGAACTTTATTTGGAGTATGTTGTGAAACAGCATGGAAAGCAAAAGTCTGAGCAAGTTATGTGATAATACATAGAAAACCCGAAAATGATGGACTCTTGATGTAACGAAAATGATGGACACTTGATGTAACACGCAGCTTTAAGGGAACTTTGACATGGGATTGGGCTATAAGCTTATGAAAAAGTAGGTTGAATTAATTATTTATTATTTATTTATATTTTTTTAATATTTTAGTTTTAAAGATAAATATATTTTTATAAAAAATATATTTTATTTAAATATAATATGTAATAATATTTTATTTATTTATTTATTTTTTATTATTTATTTTTAAACTATTTTTTTTTATGAAAATTAGTATATTTTATTTTACTTGACATTATGACATATGTATATACATACATACTCTATAAAATATTAATATGAAATTTGTAAAAATAAAATATATATATTTAATTTATTTATTTTTATATAGTTATATAACTTGTATGTTCATTAATTTTTTTTTTTTTTTTTTTTTTTTTTTTTTTTTTTTTTTTTTTTTTTTTT
>NW_022045866.1:11959-49538 GCF_001654015.2 Drosophila navojoa
TTTTTTTTTTTTTTTTTTTTTTTTTTTTTTTTTTTTTTTTTTTTTTTTTTTTTTTTGTTAATTTTATGTATATTTATATTTTTATATTTTTGTATTTTATATTTATTTTTATTTTTTTTATTTTATTAGTTACTTGACATTGCTTTTATTAAACCTAGTCATGTCAGTCTCCCCACAAATAATCTCTCAAGAAACTATTTCTTATTGAAAACCTTTTCGTGTACGATCTCATTTCGTGATTCGTGCGATTACGCCTAGTTTTGTGTTGTCCTCGCACTAAACTATATCGACCATCTCTAGTCGAGGCTGAGCGGCCAGTTTGACAGGCCGCCAAAGGTGCGGCAGCGAGTCAGGCCTCAATCTCAGCGGCCTTAATACAGTTATGGCCAAATCCCTGCAGCTTTTAAATTGCTTTTGCTCTCTGCCAGTTAGCCAGCTTGCCAGTTAGTTAGCTTTGCCAGCTTGCCAGCTCTGCCAGCTTTGCCAGCTGCCTTTGCTGTTTGTCTAAATGTCAAATGCGATTGCAGTGCGCTCGGATGCACATTGGCGAGCCGCCGCTCTCGGTTGTTGCCCCCAGCCAGAGAGGGGCTTCGCCTTGCTCTTGGGCGACAAACAAAAACAGCTCCAGCTTTAATTGCCCAGAGTCTGTGGCAAACTGTGGCAACAAATGTTAAAGTGCAACGCCTTATATTTATTTCCTTTTCATTTTCATTTTCATTTCATTTTAGTTTGCTTTTTGGGTGTGCCGCCACAAGAGTTGCAACTGCAAATGAGTTTCTCGATGGCGCATTGCGTATACGCCTTGTTGTCTGGGCGCACGAATATTTCCCAGGGCCTAATTCAATTAAGCTGTCGCGGAAATTGGCCAGCACTACGTGTCGCCCATATTCTTGGGGCTGGCTTTCGCAATTTAAATAAATCATCAGCGCCTGCGAAGTCAGAGCATAAAATTCTAGTTTCGGTCTAGTTCCAATTGCCGTGTGCCCCGCTCCATGTGCTGTCGATGCATTTTGAGTACGTGCCGCATGTCTCGAGACTGTTGTGGCAAGACCTTCGTGTCTCCCGTCTGCCAATTTAGTATTTGCTCTTGGGTCTTGGCTCTTCAGTCTTGCTTGTGCTTGGGCTTGGGCTTGGGCTTGGGTCTGGGCCTGAGCCTCTGGGTCTCTGTCATGCACTTTTACATGTTCGTGCGGCTGCTCCAGTTTTTGTTTTTTTGGTTTGGTTTGTGTTTTTCTTAGTGGGGCCTAGGCCAGGGTATTACCGTGCGATAATACCGCAATTCATCATTATTATATTGTGTCTGCAACATTGTTTTTGTTGTTGGGCCATGTTGGCACGTCAGCTGGCGGTCGGTCTAATGAACGGGTTCCGCATTTTGATATATTGACACGAAAACAAAAAGCGAAACAGCATAAAAAGCATAAAATAATACAAAGTACATCCACTTTTTATTCGCCGGTTAATCGTGTCTTTAATATCTCTATGTGTGTGTGTGTATGTATGCACATGCGTTGCATGCTGCTTGGGCGTGGCTGGGGCTGGGCAACGCCTCAATTAGGCGTTAACTGATTGGAATTCTAACGGCCATTCCACATGATTGCCGCAAATCTTTGTGCTCATTAGTCGGCGGCCTGGCCAACTTGGCTGCCAGCTTGTTTATTTAAATCTAAGCACCAACATTTGTCCCGAACTTACAGTCGCAGCGTGGCCAAATTATAGCAATTGGCCACGCTGCAGGCCCGACTCCAGCTTGAAACAACAAACTGGCCAAAGAGAGGCTGGCCGGCGCAATCATTAGGCTTACGCTTAAGCCTATGCTTACCATTTGGCTGCCCATGGAATGCTGGGCGATAAGGAAACGCTGGCCTAACGAATTTGCAACCTCAAATTTGGATCAATAAAAACAAAAAACAACAACAACAACAATGGCATCAGCTACAACAACACGCAGCAAGGGAGACCACCAAAAATATAAGCAGCCAAAATTTAGAAAATTTCTGGGGCCAAATGAAGCTGTGTGATACTCTCTCGAGAACTTTTGAATTGGTAAAGCTAGTATAATATATTCTATAAGGTATTTAATATTTTTAATAATTTTTATTTCCCATTTTCATTTGTTAATATAATGCAAAATAATAATTATATATGTATATATATATATTAGCCTGAAAACAAAATAATTTGCTAGCTTTCATGGTAAAATTAGGCGCACCTTTAAACATATTTCTCTTCTTTTCCTAGTTGTCTTCTGTCTTTCCTTTCTAGTTCTCTACATAACTGAACTCGCTCATGTTATAGCTATAGCTGCATATACCCTATTCGCAGTGGCATTGGGCAATACAAAAAGCACTTTGTTAGCTGGCGGCGCAGCAGTTGGCACAGAGAGACCAACCCAAAAAGCGCACAGAACAATGGCCAAAAGCGTAGCTGACCTCAGTGCGAGCATTTGGCCAAATGTGTGTGGGTGTAAGTTTGTGTAAGTGTGTGTGATTGTGTGCTAAGCTTAGCCCATTATGGCGCCTAACGTACGAAGCGTTGCAGGCAACAGAAGAACACTGAAAGAAGGAGAGAGAGAAGGAGAGAGAGAGAGAGAGAGAGAGAGGGTGAGACAGCGAGCTAGGACCAGTTGCAGTTGTGGATGCTGCTGCATCGGATGCTCATCAAAATGATTGCATCACGAAGAACAAATTTAAACGGCGATTACCGCCCAGCCACCTACCCCCTCCCACCCTGCCAGAGCTAGTCCGCCTCCTACTTGGGCTTTGGCTGCTATCCGTGTCCACTTTTTGGGGTACAGGCAATTTCTATAAATGCAGCTAAACGCATAAGCACAACAACAACAACAACAACGACAGCAACAACAGCAACACCAAGTCATAGTCGTAGTCCATGTCCAAGTCAGAGTATGAATCGTTGCTTTGGTTGCTTCGCTTGGATTTATGGGCTTTCACAAAATGCCGCTGTGATTAAGTTGCATGAAAATTATAGTTTCCCTAGAACTTTTATGTCGCTTTAATTGATGCAGCTCCGGATGCCGTCCAGCCGGGCTGAGAGGCAGTTATGATCTTTGAGGCAAGTTGACAGATGAGCTCGCAGCATGCGGCAGCCAGCAGACAAGTTGCGGCCAGTTGCAGCAACTTTCAACAAGCTCGTTAAAGGAAAAGAAGAGGAAGAAAAAAAGAACGCAGAACATTTGCTGGCTGAAGGGAGTATGTAGATATAATATACATAATATTTATACATATATGTATTTATTTATGTGCAGGCTGAGGCACGCAATTCCACTGTAACGTCTGGCCTGCAGCACAAACTTGGCAACTCACACACACACACACACACACACGCACACATTTGCTTGCCTGCCAAACTGGCTAAATACGCTTGAAAAAATAACAACACGTTCCTTATACAATTACATTAGAAGGCCAATTAGCTGCAGTTCATGAAACTTTCGCTGCTTTATGCAGCATTCGAGCATGTCATTGGTCAATAAACATGCATGCTGTTATAAAATTAACTGAATGCATATTTCGGAAGTCATTTAAGCAGGCGACAATTCTGGAAGAATAACCAACAGCCTATTGAGCAGGAAAATGATGAGGACTATGGGACTTAGGAAAGCTCTCCACAGACTCGTGACATACAGCAGCATAGAACATGCATATGCAATGACTACAAATAATTTCTGCCTAAATAGTCAACATCTCTGGCTGCCATTCATGGCACAGATGGCCAAAAGAGCGGCACTCCATGACATATTCGTTTCCAAAGATGGCTTTAGGAATCATTCTATAGGGAAACCAGCAAGTCACATATGCAAAGCCAGCTTCCTTTCCCAGCTCCAGCCGCATGCCGCGGCCATCAATGCTCTCTTTTCATAGTGGAGTCGGCAGTTGTAGAATTTCGAAAGAATTTCTCGCACCTTTACCCCAGACATGCCTTCGCCTTGCTTTAACTGTACATTTGAATTCTCTTTGCCGCTCACCTGGACGGCAATTTGCTGCAACTTGTCCGCCCGCGCAGTCAGCATTGGCACTGGCAAATTGGCAATTGCACATTTGAGGGACAAGTGTAAATATTGTGATTGCAAATACGCTTTCTGATTTATGACCGCAATTATATGCATACAGGGAAACATGCGGTACAGACTTGCATATGTATAGACGACAATATATGCAAAATGAAATCGTGCGGCAAACGTGTAATTTAATGCGATTTTGTTGTAAGCAACGCCAACAACAAAAAGATGCAGAAATGAACTGGTAGAGACAGAGAGAAAGGGAGGGAGAGGGAAGAGAGTGGGCAGAGAGAGAGAGAGAGAGAGAGAGTTGCAGCTGCAGCTGACGAGGCACAAATGGCAATGACAAAGTTGTACGGCGCGCAGGCGCAGCCAGCTGACTGGCATGGCACCCACTGTAAGCACTATAACCACTGTGCGAGCCCACTGTCACAGTGCCTGCCAGTGTCAGTCCTTCAGTCTGCCCCGTACGGCTATCAGTTTAATGCTCGACTGACTTAACACGCAAATTAATTAAGTGTGACTGCGACTGCGGCTTTTGCTTGTGTTGCCAACAAATTGCTTTGTGGTTGATCGGCAGCAACAGCAACAGCAACAACACCAACAGCAACAGTGGCAACATGTTGCATACAAATTGTGGCAACATGCACATATCTGTGAATCTGCGCCTTGAACCCACAGCTTGACCTTGTCCCTGACCCTGACTATTAAGATGTTATCAATGCAGCTGCCGAACCGCATTCGCAACTGGAACACTGCCTGCAAGAGATATGTGCATACATATGCTTCGGCATAACTCTGTCTTGTGCTGCACATATCGCAATCGCTATTCACATTTAGTTTACTCTATCATTTGCCGTCGTTAGTGGCTATAATCTAAATACGCATTTTATTAAATCGAAATTGGCTATTTAGCATTATTTTATGCATATGTCTTATGTCCATAAAGTTAATTGAGATAAATATTCATGAACTTTTTTAGTAATACCCATAATTTATGCTTTATGGATCTGTGACGTATGAACAGATGTTGCTTGGGTAGTAGATGAGCTTGATGGATCGATGTGGTATAAATGGCATTTGTTGCTCATTAAATACGGTTTGAAGAGGGTATACTGTTTTATAGAAAGGAATGCATATACATATGTACATCGAGTGCACATGATCTATAATATAGAGCTGTAAAGGGGCAATGCTTGATGAGTCTCTTAACATCTATGAGATGATCAATCTACACTAATATTAATTCCGAGAATCGAACAGTCTCCGAGACTATATAAATAGAGCGCTGTTGAAATACATAATAAGATCTGTCGTTTGATTATATATTGCCTTACGCCTATATTCAAAAAATAATTGGGAAATACGAAATAATGTATACTTTTGTAAAATACGATGCTTATAAAGAAATGTAAATATATAAGTAACAAAATTATCCAATCCAACAAATAAAAGACGAGAGAAAACACTCCCCAAGTTTTAATTCATTTTTTGCAGTGCATGAAATTAAGTTTTTCAAGTGCCTTCCAGACAGCTGTCCAAATATGACAGAGATGGCAAAAAAAATAAGAAAAGATAAGCAAAAAACTCTTTCGCATAACTTCAACTTTTTGTGTTTCACTAGTTGCGACAGCCCTTCAAGCAGCAGGCAGCAAACTGTGTTCCTTTTTTATTTCATTTTACGTTTTTCACTTTGAACTCTTTGTTCTTTGTAATTAATACAACAACCTGTTGCCGAGCTCTATCTACAGCTCTAGAATTTTACAAAAATTTATTGATTGCATTTTATGGAGCTCATATCTTTGCGCTGTGCACGTTCTCCAATACACTTGCCCCAATTTCCGAGGCAGCAACGATGTCGGCGGCATGCGCTACACAGAGAGGGCGTTACGTGGCGGGGGGCGTGGCACTGCTCACTTATGTGGGGAAGATATTGAGGCACGGAGCGTCATCGGCTCTAATTGGAGTAAATTATGTTTACACATTTAGTCGTGCAATTAGGTCAGGCAGTTAGTGTCCGTGTGTGTGTGGTGTGTATGTGTGTGTGTGTCTGATATCGTACGAAATGCATACTGAGACTCGCTTTTACATAATTAAGAACGAAGTAGAGAGTAGAGGGTCGTGTGAGGTCTCCACTACCGCTAGTTTTATCTCGCATTCGGATTTTGGAATATCTAATTAGTTCTCGCGCTACAATTTATGTGTAGCTCTTACGAAATGCTTAGGAAATGCATTTAGTAACAGGTTAAATGGGGAATGTCTTGACTAATATTTTATTATGGACGCATAAAAATGTCGGCAGGCATTAGATTTGACGTCATTAAGAACAGGAAAACGAGAAGTTATGAGTCGCACTCAGTTATCCGGTGGGAATGCTAAAAATATACAAGACTCAAATGGTTTTTTTTTTGTTTTTCAATCTTCCAAGAGCCGACTTGTCTGAGTCAATGAATTGAACCTTCTCCGCTTGAGTCAGTGATCTGTTAGCTGTTGTTAATCGCCTAGAAAGATTTCACGTATTTTTCACATTTCAAATAGCCACGCCCCAATGCACAAGTAAAAAGCCTGGATCGACTTGCAGTGGCGCATATTTTCCTTTATGTAATTGGAATTAAATATACGCGGGGTTTTTCCAGAGAAGGAGAGAGACCAAGAGTGCGAGAGTTAGAAATAGAGAGCAGAACCGAGAGAGTGGGAGTTAGAGAGAGAGAGAGAGAGAGAGGGTAGCTCGAAGAGCGACATTTCGCTCAACAGGTTTCGTTTCTCTTACTTTTTCTGCTTCAGCTTTATTTTTCTGAAAATATTTGCTCAGTGCTCGTCTTGAAGCACCCACTGTCCAGCGGGAAGTGGTGTAGGGAGTGCCCAGTATTACGGACCGGTTATCAGCTCGCTTCTAGGTGATCGCATATTCTCGCTGCTCAAACTTTTTGCCCAGCTCAGTTTGTTTTTAAAGCTGCAGTCGAACTGAGCTGCCCAACAGACGATCGCAGTGCGTCGAGACGCGAAAAATAAAAACAAAAACAGAGGAGGAGAATTATATTTAAAAGTATTCTATATATACGTTTGTATATAGACATAAAGCAGCAGCTAAACGAGTTTCCCTCTCCGCAGTAATTGGTCGCCATGTCGTGCAAATACTGTAAGCTAAGAACAATTGCGGCAATATCCGATGTGCGAAGCTCTAGCCAGTGCTCTCTGTCTCATCTCTTTACAGCATCAGCAGCGCTGCTTCTACTGGGCAGCTGCCTTAGCCTTTGTCTGTTCCACATACCCGTCACGGCGAGCGGACAGCGTATTATAGACTATGGCAACATAATTTTTAGCAGGCGCTCTGGCTTCGATAACCAGCTACAGAGCAGATCCCGTGTGGCGGCTCCAGTCCAGAATAGAATCGGCACAGTTCCGGCAGCAGCATCGCCAGCAAATATCCAGCGACAACAATATCCCGGCCAATCGTCAGCTCCAGTTGAAGCTCCGGACGCATCTCTAACTCCTGGCGTCACAGTGCTTGGCATCGACGGCTCAGGCGACCGCTCAGCCGCTGGCCGGTCGAGAGCCTCGTCGGGTCCCACACGGCCGCCAGCTCAGTTCAATTACCGTGAGCGCTTCAGCTCCACACTCTTTCAGCCCATCTCGCGCAATAATGCCAACCGCAATGTCGTCTACTCGCCCTCCTCGGTCCACGCTATGCTGGCGATGCTGTACGGCGTCTCAAGTGGAGAAACGGCCACGGAGATTCGATCGGCTGGCCATTTCGAACAGAATAAGTTGACGACGGCCATAGACTTCCAGCGAGTAGGCAAACTGGAGCGAGAGCTGACGAATGCTCAACTGATTGTGGCCAATAAACTGTTCTACAATCATGAGCTAGCTGTGGTCAATCCCGATTACGCGCGCTATGCTCATCAGTTCTTCAACTCGGAGATTGAGGGGGTCGACATGAAGCGGTCGGCCAATACTTCAGCGCGAATCAATGCCTGGGCAGCGGACGCCACGCGCAATATTATTCGCGACCTGGTCAGCCCCAACGATATTGACGATGAGACCCAAGCATTGCTGGTCAATGCGATCTACTTCAAGGCGCGCTGGGCAAACGAGTTTTCAGCCATGGATACCACGCCGGACAAGTTCCGCGTGAATAGCAACAAGGCCATCACGGTGGCCATGATGTACAACGACGATGTGTTCGCCTATGCCGAGCTGCCAGAACTGGATGCCGTAGCTCTCGAGCTGCCCTATGCCGGCACTGAAGTATCCATGCTGTTCGTATTGCCCAACCAGGTGGATGGTCTGCCACAGCTGGAGCGGGAACTGGAGCGTAGGGATCTAAATCAGATTGCCGCACGTCTACGCCGAGAGATGGTCGCGGTGCGGCTACCCAAATTTCGCATTGAGTTCGAACAGGACATGACGCTGCCGCTGCAGGAGCTGGGCGTGCGTCGCATGTTCACCGACAACTCGCAGGTGAATACCATACTGATGCGTTCCGTGAAAGTGTCCAAAATACTGCAAAAGGCCTTCATTGATGTCAACGAGGCTGGCTCCGAGGCAGCAGCTGCCACATGTAAGTCGAGAGACCTTCCAACTGCCATTCATAATTCATCTAATTATGCCATCTCTTTATATAGTTGCCAAATTTGTGCCGCTGCTGCTGCCGATGAAGTCGCGCGAATTTATTGCCGATCATCCATTCCTGTTCGCCATACGCACACCAGAATCGGTGCTCTTCATTGGGCATGTGGTCCAGCCGCCGCAGATCAGCGCTAGACAGTAGAGCCTTAGACCCTAAGTTAACTGTACGCATTTGCTATTTGTAATACATGTTCGTAATTTTTACATTTACTCTAATACACACACACACACACACACTCATCGTGCCTATATTCTGTTAGATAACCTTTGCGCTGCACCTCGCAGATTGCTCAGCATTTGTGCCTTTTCCAGCTGAACGGTTAGCCTTTGGTTTTTGCCCGCAAAAAGCTCGGCAAACCCGTTTCGCTCAGCAGAGAGGCCCCTCAGGCCAACTATTAATGGTAGCTGGTAGCTGATCGCTGGTAGCTCTAACAATCTTTTACGTACGTCAATGACCAATGCCAAGAGCTGTCATATAAACAAATGCAAATTTCATCAATCGTAACTTCCTCGATTCAACGCGCCCCTGGAAAGTCCAGCGACAGGTTGGCCTCCCGATGACTAAAGCGAAAAACCCCCTTTTGAGAGAAATACTAAGAGGGAGACAACTGAGGCGTCTATCACTCATATTGCATCATGTTGTTACGACAATACAGAAATAAATCAACTAATTATAATAACATCTTAACAGACTGTTGAAGTTCTTGGATGGAATAAAAACATGGGGATCTACGAACTTGAGCCATCAATTGTTGATGTTTGCTTACACATCTATGTTGCTGATAAGCAAAAACCGGACTATTTCCCATTAAAGCCGAAGCTGAAATTCTCTGACATACATTAAAATGATGTGATATCAGATTGAAGGCTTGGAATCAAAGGGAGCTCAAACTGGATTACGCAGGACTATGGATTATAGGTTATGCAACCTTACTTCGAATGTTTGATATCATCACGATTCTCTTTACAGAGACTCAATAAAGCATTTGTGCTCTGAGATATATTCTCTATATTCCATATTTTCTCATCGTAATACCTGATCTTGAGCTCTGTTTAAGTTAATTGATTACAAATACATTTCTAATAGCTTTAATGGATCTGCGGCATCTACTCAAATCGTGACAGTGCTCTGGCAATTAGGTCACTTGCTAGATAATCATTCTATTTCATTCAGCTGTCGTGCGTAGCCAACCTACCCTCTCTCGCTCGCTTTGTCTTATCAGAATTTCAATTAAAAGCAACTTTGAGTATTTTTTTTGTAGATCTTAAAACCGGCTCTGTGTCGCCGTCACTTTCTGTTTTGATTTTCCGGCTCGCATGTTTCTTTAATTGAGTGTGAGCACTGGTGGCAACAGCAGCAACAGAAACAGCAAGAGCAACAGCATCAGCTTGAATTTGAATCTTAACTCGATTTAAAGCTTGGAAATACCCCAATGAGTTACGTTAACTGGAGACGACTTCTAGTCGCAACAGCTGTCGTGCTTCAGCTGCTGCTGCTGCTGTTCAGTAGCGGTGCGCACGGCAATCCGGCAGCTGCTTTAAGCGGATCTACCGAGCGCTTTGGCCTGCGTCTGGCCACGAGTCTGGGCCTGGCACAGCCGCACAGCAATGTCGCTGTCTCCCCGCTGCTCCTGCAAACGGCTCTCACTCTGCTCTATGCTGGCGTCACGCCCAGCTCGGCGCCGACAGCTCAACAGCTGCGCGTGGCTCTGGAGCTGCAGTATTTGGGTACGCCGGAGCAGTCGGTGCAGCAATTCAGGCAGCTGCTGGCGGACCTGAAGCAGGAGGTGGCCATCGGCTGCCAGCTGCGGCTGCTCAGCGAGCTCTACACTCAGCAGCGCTACACCTTCAGCTTTCGGGATGAGTTTGAGGCGCATGCCAATGTTTTGGGCATAGGCGTGCATCGGCTGGACTTCGACAGCTGGGCAAGCACGGCGCAGCAGATTAACTATGACTTCCTGAGGCGCAGCAACTACAGCGTGGGTGAGCTGGTTAGCAGCCATTTGCTGGAGTCCACCAGCGGCTCGGACACTCCCTTCCTGCACGTCTCGGCGCTCACATTTCGCGCACCCTGGGCGCAGGCCTTCGATGCGCAGCAGACGCAGCGCATCAACTTCTTTACCGAGGGCAGCCGCAATGCCAAGCTAGTGGATGCCATGTTCATGCAGCATCGGCTCCGCTATGCGGAGCTGCCCTCGCTGGATGCCTGCGCCGTTGAGCTGCCCTATGCCACAGCGGGCCTCAGTCTGCTCATCATTTATCCCAATCAGCCGCTGGGCTTGGCCCAACTGGAACGCCAGCTGCAACGCATCGATCTGCATCAGCTACGTCGAATGCTGAGCGGACGCAAAATCGCTTTAACCCTGCCCAAGTTCAGTTTGTTGGCCCACACCGAGCTGCGCAGAGTTCTGGAGCAGGTAAGCTAAATTCTTAATCTAACTGTATATTGAATATAATACAATTAAATCTCTCTCTGCCTGCAGCTGGGTCTCTCCAAGCTCTTCACACCCGAGGCTCAGCTACACAATGTGTTCAGCTCAATTTTGTCCAGCTCGGCGCCACATTTGACCGCAGTGCCACACACCGTGCTGCTCGAGCTGAACGAGGCGGGCGGTGAGGCGGGGCAAACTTTTGGTAAGCTCTTCAAATTAGCCCAAGACTTTGGAATTTCTGTTGACTACAGCTGCATTTCATTGTTCTCCCCTTCGTCCTCTGCGCACGCTTCAGTGGCTGCCTTCACCGATCTATTTCGCAGCACATTATCCCTGGTGATCAATCATCCGTTCTTCTATGCCGTCGGCAATGAGAAGACCCTGCTACTGGCGGGCCATGTGGTCGACATCTAAAATCCGAGGACCAGAGTCTAGCGCAAAGGTTATCGGCTTATCAGCGCTCCGTCAAGGTGATAAACGATCTGTAAACAAAGCTACACACGAAAAAAACAAATGAAAACAGCCAGCTGATCGACTAATTTCCGACGAATCTAAGACGAAATCGCAGCTCCAAAAGTCTCTCACAGCCAGCCACGAAATCAGTTCACATTCGGACGCTCAACGCGCGACGACGCAAAATATTAATCAAGCGAAAATAGTTTCTGTAAACACACACACACATAGTAGAGTAATATAGATACACACAAACATACATACATATATGTATATTTATTTCGCATATATATAAATTGAAGCAATCATGACGCTCAGCTCAGTGCAGTGCCTATTACGTAAGCCTCAATTATTGCCTATAAGATCTTTATAAACTTGTACTCGAGCATACACAAACAAAAACCAGTCTCAATGGTCTACGAAAAAGCAAAGTGACAATATTTATGGCTCGATTTATTGATAAAAATTACAATAAACCACAAAACGAAATCGCAAATCAAAATGAACAACGTTTGTATACCCTAGATACTGAATTTTATATATTGAATGCACTTATTTTTTTTTAAAGATGAACTTGAGTGATAATGTAAAGCTTATCAGCTCTGCTGAAGTGGTTCAATGTTAACATGATAATATTCGATTTCATTATATAGTAGTAAGTAGCCTTACTGCCTTAGACTACGCGCAGCATCTGTGCCAATTTATTGCAATATATTCTGGGTGAAAGTCAAGTTAGATAAGATAAGAAATTATTTAGGTAAGATTAGGTTATTATTATAAATAAGAATATATTTCTTTTCAACTAAGTTACTCACTTTATGACACAGCCAGAATACCCCATATCTGCCCTGTATAAGTGGCCAAGAGAACTAATGGGTTTTTTTATGGTCTGTCACAACAGAATCAAGGCTCTTCAGAGACAATCGAACAAGACAACGCGACACATAATTTAATTGGAATTTTATTCCAAAATATTGGTCTCATATGCATATATCTATGTGACAGATGTTGATGATGACAATAGCTGTCTGTGTGGGCAAACAAGAACCGAAACCCGTGATAAGATTCATAGCTATTCAAGTTTCTAAATGGTATATTACAGAACTTTTGGGGAACTTGTCACATCGTTTTCTTCTCATTTGTGCAGAGATTAGCTTCTGTTAATATTTTCGAGCTTTCAAATCTCTTTTGGATTTGCATATCAAGTATCTGATTTTATCTGAGATCGCATTAGCTGACTCTGATGAGAAAATATGTTTGTTAAGTCTCGGCAAGATTTAAATATGTTCAACTTTTTAGTATATGTAGTAAATATTGTCAGATCTTTTAAATCGATAAAATAATATTTGAAAATAGGAATATATCAGAAAATTGTGTAAGCTGTCAGATTAAATAGGAAAATAAAAATAAATCTCATATTTAATTATATCCTAAATATGCCCTATTTTCTGAAGTATTTCTCTGGTATTTATTTTCATTTGAATTTTGCTTTCTACTAAAATGAAACTTTTCACCAGTTTCCTTGGCAATTTTCGGCAGTTGCCAAGCGAGAACCTCGGCCGGCTTAGATGTTGCCCGGGATCGCAATCTGCTCGCTGCCGATCTGTACAATGCAGTGGGTGCGGAGCGACTCAATGAGAATGTTGTGATTGGCACCGCCGCCATACAGACCTCGATGGCGCTGGCCTTCTTCGGGGCCAAGGGCCAGACAGCCATAGAGCTGAAGGAGGGCATGCGCTTGGGCACTGGCGATGCGGATCAGGTGTCGCAGCGCCATAGCAGCTTCCAGCAGGCGCTGACGCGCGACAACAATCTGCGGCTGGCCAACAACATCTACATCAACGAAAATCTGGAGTTCAAGAACTCTTTTCGTGATGTGGCTCAACGTCAGTTCGACTCGAACATTGAGAAGCTCGACTTTCATCCGCCGTACAACAAGCGCACTGCGGCCAGCATTAATCAGGCTGTGGCGACCAAGACAAATAATCAGATTAAGGACATACTGAGGGCGGAGCTGCTCAACGATCGCACCGAGGGAGTCATTGTAAATGGCGTCACGTTCTCCGCGCCCTGGCAGAAGGCCTTCAAGCTGGAAAAGACAAAGAGTCGCAGCTTCCGCACGGGCGATGGCCAAAACGTCAATGTGGAGACCATGTGGACCTTGCAGAACCTGAACTATGCCGAGATTAGCAGCCTGGATGCGAAGGTCCTGGAGCTGCCCTATCAAAATCAGGAGTTCTCAATGATATTGCTGCTGCCCAATCGCAAGGACGGTCTACGTGCCCTCCAGCAGAGCCTGGTGGGCAAGAATCTGCTCAACGAACTGGGCTCGATGAGCATGCAGAAAGTGGAGGTGGAGCTGCCCAAGTTCAGTGTCACCTTCGGCCTTAGCCTGGAGAAACCGTTCAAGCAGGTGCGAAAGCAGTTGAAGTAGTAACAGAAATTCTTAGTCTCTATTAATCTATTAATCTGTTTTCCAGCTGGGCGTTACGACCATGTTCTCCCGCGAGGGAGACTTTGGTAATATGTACCGCATGTTCGTGAGCCACTTCATCAACAACGTCGAGCACAAGGCCCATGTAGAGGTCTCTGAGGCAGGCGTCGAGCAGCCTCTGGAGACGGGTGGTAAGCTATATCTGGCTGTATTTCTCTTGAATTATAAATACGTTATCTTTCTCTCTCTCTATCTCTTTCCTTTAGTTTTGAAGGGCTTGTTCTCGCGCTCGAAGAAATTTGAGGCGGATCATCCATTCGCCTTTGCCATCAAATACAAAGATTCGATTGTCTTCATGGGACACATTGCTAATTATGCCTATGTCTGAGCTCAAATTTTACCCTCCAGCTAAGTTGAGGTGCTAAATTAACTATCAAATTTATTTGTTTTCTCTTCTTTATTTTTATGTTTTTAGTTAATGAAAGCAAATTTGATTAGCAATCAAATTAAAACGAATAAATTTTGAATGTCGCAAGCATAAAACAAATCGTAAATTTATTATTTATTGTGAGTAGCTGAGAACAGTTAGGCGA
Organism: Drosophila navojoa; assembly: GCF_001654015.2. Next base: position 26,522 of record NW_022045866.1, read on the forward strand.
TTGCAATAAATTTCTAACTTAATGGTTATTATTAAAAGAGAGCAACATGTTTTTATCCCTCTCACTGTCTTAGTCGATTTTGTATGCTAGACACAGATAAGCTAAAACAAAAGAGTTCTGGCTATAGGGTAAAGGCTTTCTGAATATTCCATTTAACATAATATTGAATTACAGGGTATGCACTAGTCAGCCGCTTTCTGTATATATATAAAAGGTCTACTGTGCTTATTAATATTATAAATTTCAAGTTTAGCTCTTTCTAATCAAAAAATTCGATTGGAATTCAGCTTATTTTAAGAGTCTTAAAAACAATAGAGCAGAATGATCAAAAATTGAGATAAGATCAAAAATATTAAATAACCTAAGCAGCTATACGAAATTGGTAACAAAATTTAAATCGAAATACAAAATGCAGGTAAATAAAATCATGTTTTAATTATCAGCATGCGAGATCTATTTTTTGGACTCACCTTTCGAGCTCCAAATGCATTTGATTTGTGGTATCCATAATAAAATCCTTGCTGAGACGCTTATCGGCTTTGTTGTTTCGCTTGATTTGCATTCACAAATTTATATAAAACACAAACACACTCACTGATGTATATCGACATACACATGTATGTAGGTATTTGTGCACACACATAAATTAGGATTTCAACATATTTCTTATTAATTTGCCAACAAAAAAGGCGCTGAAGGTGACTTGAGGTGTAGCCAGGCGCAGGCGCAGCCTTTTATTTATTTTTATCTTTACTCTTTACTCTTTATTCTCTACTCTTTATTATTATTGTTGCTATAATTTATTGGATTTTCTGTCGCGTTTTCCTAATCACACATAAATCAAGCAAATTCTGGTTTATTTATTTCTTTTGGACTTCTTTGTCGCTGTTGTTGTTGTTGTTGTTGCTGACAGCATCTAGTACAAATCTTTATGTGCAGTTAATTTGGTTCAATGGCTGGCTGCCTGGCAACTGGAAACTGGTTGGCATTACACTCGATATTTGGTATTTGGAAAAGCTCAATGAGAGTTGGCCAAGTGGGAAATTTAACGCGTCACATTGATTGCTGCATTTTTTGTTGCCACTGCGCTTCATTTGATGCGAAATTGTCGCACTGTGGGGCGAATCGTGCAGATATTTTGAGAGCATTTAAAATAATTGATGCGCGTTTTCCACTTTTACTTCTGCTGCACACTGACACTCACACAAGCGCACGCATTCACACACTCAAGCCGAAGGAGACGGGAAAACTGGTCAACTATTTCTTCTTATTTATTTTGCGCATGCAGCGCTTAATGCCTGACAGCCTGGACGGCTGGAAGGCTGCCGTTTGTTCCCTCTTTCTACTCTTTTTTTTTTCTTTTCTTTTTTGTAGGTAGCCTGAGCCAACAAAAACAAACAAGCTACCGATTCTGACGGCCAGATAAGCCCAGCGCACACACGCGTGGGCGGCAAAGGTGGGCCAAGGAGCAGGGGGCGGGTAGCGCGGCGCGGGCAGCTGCACACTGCAGTTTCTTATTCGCGCAAACTAAACACGCACAACAACAAAAGACGTGAAATTGAGCAAGACGCGTTCAGAGCAGCGCATGCCGAAGTACGTCTGTCTCGCTTGACACCAATACACAGACTGCGCGATCCTCGGGCTCGCACAATTGTGCACCTTACGAGCGCACAAGGCCCGAACGCTCTCTCTCCCCCATACACTCATACTCATAGTCTCTTCTGGCTCCAACTTCAAATGCAACTTCAACTGTTGCGTCGGCTGGCGCTCTCACACACGAAGACTTTTTCACACGCCGACTCTCTCTCTTCCTCTCTCTCAAGTATTGACGATCGCTCGCTTGAGTAAGAATACTGGTTATTAAAATACTGGGCACGCTTGCGCTGCCGCTATTGCTGGCGCTGCGTCTGCTCCATGTAATTGTTGTTGTAATTGTAATTCTTATAGCGCCCCCTCGCTTCAGCGCTTCATCGCTTGTGGCCAGCAGCTGCTGCTGCAGCAGTGCGAGCAGCGGCGTCTGTCTTCCCTACACTCTTCCTTGTCTCTCGGCTCTCCTGCTGCTGTCCCTTTGTTAGATTTGTTTGTACTGCTTGACAAGTTTTTCTTTGTTTCATGTTGGCTTTGCGACTGGAATTTCAAGTGGGCACAGTCCAGCACCCTATTCCTCTATCTATACCTATCCCCCGCTCCCGCCGTCCTCTTGCCTCATCAACCAGCGCAGCAGGTGCAGCTGCAGGCGCAGGCTAAGGCGCTTTTAAAACAAATGCCACAAATGTCTGAAGAGCTCCCTCTCCCCATTATCTGATCGATCTGATCTTGCAGGGGCAACACGGCCTATGCCAACTGCTAAGCTTGGCGCATTTCAATGCCCTTTAACCATTTGGCATGCACTTTGCAACACTGAAAATGAAAAGAAAATATATGTATTATATGTTATCAAATAATACTTTTTTTATATTAAATATTTTTTAGCAAAGATATTTATTATTATTATATTGTATAATTTTTTAGTGTTAATAAAAATACTTTTTTAGTTTCTATAGTTTTTTTTTTACATATTTCAAATTTTATATACACAATTGTATGATGTGCGGTTAAGCTGAGATCAAAATAATATCTATATATATTATATATATTTTTTAACTATAATACCAAAATGTCTAGAGATATATATTTTAACCTTTTCAACTCTACACCCCGCTTTTTCTGAGTGTCTGAATTCACAATGAGTTCTTAATTCCTGAACATATTTCGGAATAAATTGAATGTTTTAAATATGTTGTATGCATAATATAAAAGAGAGCACATAATTCTTATGGCTTTCCTTAATTTCTTCTTATCTTTTCATTTATTTCGTTCGTTTTATTTATTTTTACCTTTGTGTTGTGCGTTGCTTTTTGGGTCACACGTAAAGTGGACGAGGCATATTTAAAAACCCAAAATTATGGCTGTTTGTTTATATTTTTAGCATGTCGAAACGTGTGTAAAAAGCCCAATAACTATCCGAGGCCTTTTCAATAACGCCCAACCAAGCGGGGCTAATCAATTCTATTAAGCAATTAAGCACGGTTTAGCTAAGTGGAATGGATTTCTAATGGAAGTTTCTATAGATCAAGAACATTTCAAAGATGAAGATCATTTTGTTGCTACTCTCCACATTAGCTCCCCTTAGTTTAGGTGGGTACGACTTGCATATAACATATTATATTGTATGCTAATGTAGATTTTGATTATCTCTTTGTAGCTCTAAATTTGTATATACGCAGCAAATGTATCTCCACCCTGCCCTCTTTAGAAGTTTGCGCCTATCAGGGCTGTTTTTTAAATATTGACCAAAGGGATATCGAATTCATTAACTGTGAACGCAATCTAAGAGGAAGACCACGTAGGTTATCAATTGAAATGACCCAATCGATCTCATTAAAGTCCATTTTCGTAACTCTATTTCAGCCCTGGACTTTTACTCGGAGGGTAAGTGCGGTCCGCAGTTGGTGCCCAAATGCGAAACTTTTGATTTCTAAATAAAACGTTTGAGCTGAAACCGACTGTGAAATTTATTCAAGATGATGAATGCTTAAATAATGAAATGACATAAAATAATATTGCTTGAAAAATGTCTTATAAAACGACTTTAGAATTTGACAATGTGTCCGGTGAAGTAAACCGCGTGCTGATCGCGTATGAGGAACACAAATGGATGATCGGCCACAAAGGTCTTGGGATCCAGCGGCAAGGACATGGGCACACCAGCAGCATCTAGATGGGAGAAAGATTGTTAGGATCAGCTTAAGAGTTATAAGGGCAGTTGGGAAGGTGGCACGTACAGCTAACTCCAGCAGCCTCGCAGCCGATCTCATTGACATCGATGAAAGTCTTGTGCTGCACCTGGGTGATGCGGGTGCCAATGGGCGACTCATCGAAGATGTTGCTAAAGTCGGCCGCATCCGAGAACATGGCTTTGATGCCCATCTATGGACGGCATTAAATATTTATATATGTGTACCGTGACGAGGCTTTTCTTAATGATAACAAACCTTGAACAGAGTGGGCTTCAGGTCGGTGTCAAACTCAAACTTGAACTTGGGCAAGTAGACAGAGACACTCTGCCATTGCCAGCGATCCTCGAGCAGCTTAAAGTCGACGCCCTTCAGCTGCTGCTCCAGCTGTTGCAGACCCGTGCGCTTGTTGGGCAATATGAACCACATGGTCATATTGATGTTCTCGAAGAACAATTCAATCGCCTTGGCGTCGAGCTCGGGATAGTCGGCATAGTAATACCAGTTGTCGGCAAACATGGTGGGCACCTGAATGGAGCGCTCCTCGCTCAGCCAGAAGGCGCGATCCTTGGTGTCCTCGTCGTTGAAAGGACGCGCCCAGCGTGCCTTGAAGTAAATGGCATTGATCAGTGCCACATTGGTGTCCGGCTCCAGTGCCTCCACGACATGCTCAATCTTGCCTTGAGTCTTCTCCTTGACCCAATCATTGATGCGCTTCAGTGCCTCGTCTTCGTTGTCGAAATTCAGACCCTCAACACCAGAGTCGAAATACTTCTCGGCTACCTCACGGAAGTGTGGAGTCACCTTCAGCTTCTCGCGTGTGTAAACTTTGTTGGCGATCTCCAGCACCGTCTTGGACTTGATGTACGAGTGCAGCAGGCGATGGTAGCTCTCGGCGAGGCCATCTTTGCTCTCCTTGGCGGAGACGTGCAGCGTGCGCTGCAGCTCCGCTGCAGTGCGGCCCTCGGCGCCGTAGTAGGCCAGGCCCAGAGCCAGCTGGATGGACACGGGCGAGATTACGACATTCTCATCCTGGCGATCGGTGGCCAAGGTCTGGAACAGTTCGGTGGCAAACAAGTTGCGCTCTTTGATGGTATTCGCTGCAGCCAGCAGCGGCAGCAGCAGCAGCACTACTGCAAGACAACAACAAACAACAACAATTCGAATCGATTCAATCAAGGCCTGACCGTATGCTGGGACAACAACAACTTACAGTGGTTCATTGCGCTTGCGTGGACAACTCAAGACTAAAAGTGAAATGGCCATAGAAGCTGTCATTTATACCTGCGCCAGGAATCAGAATCACCCAGAATAAAGCAAAGCAGCGACGCCAGCAGCGCTGCTGGCTGCGACAGCGACAGTGACAGCGACAGCGACGTATGTGCTGCGCATGCCAAGCAGCCAAAGCAAACAACAAAAGATAAAGCATGAGACAACAAGAACAAAAAGAAAGGTAGGTGGCGCAGGAATAACTGCTTCTTCTGGTGGCTTCTGGACGGTCAGAAATACTGGGAACAGATCGCACCCGCTCTCACACACACTCTCGCAGTCCCTCTCTCTCTCTCTCTCTCTCACTCTCTCTGTCTAGTTGAGAGTGCGCGCCCACTTTACACTTGTTGCCCTTTTCTTTTGTTTGCTTTGGGCTATTTTTTTTTTTTTGCGAGCGGATAAACGCGCTTACCGCTTCAGCTCGGCTGTCAAATTAAAGCGCGCGCGTTCACAGTGCCTGCTAAAGGTGCATTAACTTGAAAATGCATGTTTTATGCGTTGCATTCAAATTGTTTATTTTCGTATTTGTTTAGATAATGCGAACATAAACAAAACGCAGCTAAACCAAACAGTGCATTGCGTAAATTGTTTATCGACTAATGTACCAACGCACACACACACACACTCACACACACACACAGGCACATGTGAAGGCATGCTTAACAGCGTTCCAATTAAACGCAACACGCACACATAAAATTTATGCGTGCAAGTGGAGAAGGCAACTGACTCGGCGCTCTTGGCCTGGCCTTATCCAATTTTTTATCATTAAAAGGGGAGCCACTGCTGCTGTTGTTCTTGCAATCCGTTTTTCTCTGCTTTTTTTCTTTTTTGGGGCAGGTATCAAAGTACCGAAATTCGTTATTTATGCACAGTTTGTGTGAAATGCTAATAAATTTTAATGGAATTTTAAAAACATGCTTTATGGCCGAGCTGAAGGAGGTGCATAAATACACATATGAAGGCAAAAAGGCGAACGATTTATGAGAGTTTAACTCAAGTTTAAGCAAAAGGCTGTTCGGAATTGTATTTATGATTAAGTATCGTAAAATTTGATTTCTTTTCGACTACTGTTTGCGATAGTTTATTAATCGTGGCTGAGCGTAAAAAAGAAAACGATAAAACACTTTCAGCTAAAGAGTTGTTCAAGCAGCTTTTGACTTAGACTTATATAGATGGGTGTGCGTGTGTGTGTGTGTGTGTGCGTCCTGGCAACGACCGAAGCTGCCAAAGCTGCTGACCGTTCTGATTGAATGATTTCACTGATCGAGACAAAACATGTTAAAGATCGTGATGTTGTTGTTGTTATTGTTGTTGGTCCAGCTAAGGAGTCTGTTGTTGTCTTTATAGATACACAGCACGGCAGCCAGGCAAGAGCAACAAAAAAAAAAAAAAGGAATGCCGATAAAAAAGCGTCTTGGGGCTTGGACAGCAAAGCCTGATGCGCGGCAGGTCGACAGGCGACAGGCGTCAGGCAACGAACAAGAGGGCGGTGCATTGGCTGCATGCAACGGCAGCAAAATGCTGCTGATAAAAATAACTTGCCACAAACAAAAAACAAAAATGGAGAAGCAGCAGCAGAAACAACGCTCTTTTGAGCCGTGCGGAAAAGCACAAGAATGATGAGCCAGCAATAACAACAACAACAACAGCAATAACAACAACAGCAACAACAACAACAGCAATAAGTAAAAGAAGAAGAAACAGCCGCAGCTGAAGAGCAACACGAATTATGTGATCGGTGCAGCATCTCTCTCGCTGTGTGGGTTTCGTATCTCCAGCTCTGCGTGCACGTAACCCAAAACCAGTTGATGATAGAGCAAAAAACTAAGAACAACAGCAAGCATGAAAGAGAAAGAATCCGCAAAGAGCAGCCAAAGTGAAAGAGCTGGAGACAGTAAAAGAAAAAACAATGACTGCTCGCAAAAAAACAAGCTGAAGAAAACCCTTTCTTGTTCTAAGCATAAACAATAAAAATGTTCACATAACTTTGTACAAAATAATTGCAATTTGCATAGCAACAAGTACAAACAGAGCGCAGTAAAGTGGTACCATGATCATCTCTTGAAGATCATCTGTTGCGTGCGCACTCAATGGGAACTGCTTTCAGCGGGGTACTTAGAAAGGTGAATTGTCCTACATAAACAGCGGGTCAGCTTTCCAGAGTACACACTATTGCAGATCGCACAGCGATAGCCTTGAGAAAGTATGAAGAAGATCCACATTATTTTTGTAGATGTCAACTGCGATTGTAAAATATGAGAAAATTGGCATGACGCCAAAATTGAGCTTGAGTACAAAGAGTTGACGAATGATTAAAATAGATAATTGGCTTAAAAGAAAAAAAATATCTACTACTTTGTAAACATTTTTTTTAGAAAATTTTTAACTTAAATTTAATAAGTCACTTGATATCTAATTTTAAAATAAAAAAAAAAAAAAAATAAGATAATATTTTTATTAAGCACGAAAATTGGAATATTTCATCCGTCATCTCTCTTATCTCTCACCTCATATACAGGGTGGAGCAAAATTGGTGAGCGAAAATCTTATTTGAGCTATATTTTATGCTTTCGCTAATTACAATTTTCACTGCACTTCACACACACACACACAAGCAAAATCAAAGCTATATATATTGTAATGATTGTATTTTATTACACAAACTGTTCCACAAGTCTTACTGATTGTCGATAATTGGCTTAGCTGGCGTTATCATACTATTATGCCAATTAGAGACTTGGCTATAGCTAAGAAATTTATATGCATATTGCTGCAATTTATTTAAAGACAACTTTCTTAGAGCTTGTTATACAAGCTCTCAATAATTAGCCAATTGCCAATGGATGTGCGGCAATCTAATCGACAGTTTGGCCAGGCAGTTGGGCAGTGAAAACGAGCCGAACTTTCATTCAGTTTCAACAGCAATATTGACAGCAGCTACAACAACAACAACAACTGATTGCAGTAAATGTAGTTTATGCAAAACAAAAAAGGAACAACAAACAACAAACAAAAACTTGCCACGCTTCATGGCTGGGCGAGAAACACGAAAACCGAGACAAACACTCAGCCACTTGACCAGAGCTAGAGTGGATGCTGACAAGCGCAAACAGCCAACAACCAACAAGCAACAACCAACGAGCAACAACCAATAACAACAACAACTACACGACAACGCGGATGACACAAACGACACGTCAATCTAGCCGCTGCCCACATGTGGCATGCAACATTGAAACAGGATTTTCCAATTCGAGATGTTGCTGCGACAAATTAAGCTGGAAAAATGCAAGTACAACTGCAACAACAACAACAACAACAACAACAACAGCAACTGCCTTGATGCGTCTCTAGAACTTGTCGCAGTTCTCATTAATTAGCACTAAAATGAGTGAGATCGAGAAACCCTTAAACAGGATCTCTTTGCTGAGCCTTTCAGTTTCTACGAAATCGCCGACATCTTCGCTTCTGCTTCTTCATCACTTTTGGCATCAAATAAGGCGCAGCAGCATGTTGTCTAGGCCCGCTGGGACAGACATGACAGACAGACGCCCAGACGCTTGTCAATTGATACAGCTGCTGCGATCTACATGCCAAGTGGGCGCAACTATCGATCGACGCATCGAGCTAGACACGCTTCCCAATACAATTCAAGCGTATATACTGCCCAAAGCGAATCAATTTGATTGGCTTTTTGGCAAAGAACTCGTACAGCAAAGCATTACGATTTGTCTTTGAATTGATCAAAGCGATAACTTATGCACTGAGAGGTTAAATGTCTATGAAAAATATATTTAACAATATCTCTTTAGATTTAAAAAAAATATAAGTTTATTATATTTTCTGACTCTTGGTATACTTTGTATGTTATTTTTATTTTTTTGTTATTAAAATATTAGAACTTAGTATTTCTCCAAGTGTAACATCGTTTGATTAATGTCACAACGCACACGCACACAGACACACCACTAAACTGTCCATCATAAAATGTCAATTAGCTGATTGAAATCAGCGTCAAGCGCTATTATTTCAATTTATGGCCAATGGAAAAGTTTCGCAGCCAGAACCGTGAGCTGTGGTAGCAGCAAAAAACAATATATATATAAAGGAATAGCAAGAGCCATGAGAAGATCAAGATGCTGTTGCTCCTGCTGCTGCTGCTGCTGCGCCTACTTTCTGCTGTGGTTTATGTAACGATCAGCCTTTCTTAAAACGTCTCCCGCTTTGCATTGCAAATGGAATCGTTTGCCCGGGCGCAGCAACAATGGCACACGCGATCAGCTGAACTGCGGGCTGCCAGGCCTGAGCCAATGATGCTGTTTGCTGCCGTGAGGCCACCCGCTCTCTCTTTTTCTCTTACCCTCTTGCAGCATCTGCCTAGAATTGCCTTGCTGCGTATGCTAATTTTCATGTCACAACATTGATCAGCAAGAGAAAGAGTGAAAGAGAGAGACACAAAGAGACGGAAGTTGGGCTTTCAATTGAATTGTTTAAATGCGCTTAAAAGTAGGCAACACTTTTTATGGCGGCCGCACTTATTGTTTAAGAAGGAGCGCATAAAAGTAGGTAATACTTTTCAAGACAAAGCGTTTCTTAAGTGCGCTCAAAAGTATGCAACAGAACATATTAAGCTAAGAATAGCTAGGGTAATATTAAATTCGCTCTAGGTAATTTTAGGTATTTCTGCATATTATATTGTAATTTCAATTCAAAATATATAAGTCATCCAAATGCCATCATTTGGCAGTTTAAGGCAACTATTCTCATATCTCTGGCTGCTCTTGATTAGCTTGTCCGCATATGGAAAGTGCTATCGAAACTAATTTCAAACCAACCAGCCGACAGCGAATGCCCAGGATTAAAGCAACAACTGCAGCTGGTTCTGCCTTTATCCTGTCGCATGTCCTGCAGCAGCGAGACAGGCAATTTGTCAAGCGCTCAACCTACGCCTAAAATTGAACTGTCAATTCCAATTTTTTTCAACACTCGCCGCTAAATTTATTTATGTATGCCAATAGGCAGAGCTTTGGACGCGAATTTAGAAGGATTTTTTTTTAGGCGTGTGAACGTCAGCAGCAGGCGAACAGTGGGCAGAGGGCACAGCAGAGGGCGGAGGGCGGCCGCCCACTGGAAGATATATATGCAAATCGAATGAAACAACAGCCGAGCCGCGATGCGCACATGTGCGCGTTTTAAAAGCGGATTTCCAAAAGTTGTTTTTTTACGAGCTTAGTTTACGGAAGCGTGGGGCGCGCGGGCAAGGGGGCCGCGGTAAATTTATTGTGCGACACGCCCGCGAAAATAGTTTTAGAGAGTGCGTTTTATGGCCTCGTTGGTGCTGCTGTTGTTGTTGTTGTTGTAGTTGTCGGCCCGCGAAAATGTGTTAATGTGTGAGATTCGCTTGGCGACTTTTTGTGCCTGACGTCACACGCGGCAAGCAGCCGCCTGTAAGTATGCGGCGCCAAATGTGTTGCCTCGCTTTGTTAGCAGCTGCCTCGTCCACTCACACACACACACACACACACACACATGTGGGGCCAACAATTGCAAAGTGTAAAATGTGTTAAGCCAACTGAAATGGGATAAAAAACAAGAAGTTGAGCGCCGCTGCCGCTCTCTCCCTCTCTCTCTTACTCTCCTTCTGCTGCCTCCACTTGAAGCTTAGCAACTTTTGTTGCTGCCCTGCGACTTAGTTTTGCTTTGATGGATGTAAAGCCCCATTGTGTGTGAGTGTGTGTGCGTGTGCGAGTGTGTGTGCGTGTGTGTGTGACTGTGTTTTCTTGTTGGATTTATTTGTGGCAACACAAAGATTTTTTAATGGCATCTTTTGTAGCTATTTTTTATGCCACAGCCAAAGCCCCAAACCCATTTCATAAGTGCACACATACACACACACCCACTCACATGTGTGTGCGTGTGTGTGTATTGATATGGGTGCCGGCGAGGGTGGCTTGAAAACTCTTTTAAGCACAAATAAACTTGGCACATTGTTGCCCTTTCATACGTCGGCCACCCCGCTGGCTTTTTGATACGTTGCCTGCGCGAGGGGGGGGGCGGCTTGGGGTGATGTCGGGGCTCGGGGTTTGCGCACTCAAGCAAGGTGTTTGCCTGTTAAATTATATAACAATGCAATGAACTGTAAAATACGCAGCTAAGTGCTGCTGCTTAGTGCGCAGCTCTTCAAAATGGAGTCGCTGACAGAGCTGCCAATGGAAAATGCCATAAATGGACACAGGTTCGCCCCGAAGCTCCACTACCAACTCCAACTCCACTCACCCAAACGCATGAGTGGGTGCTAGAGTGGGCTAAGTGGGTGGCTGTCACAAAGCCATTTTATAGCTTAATCATGGCACAGGTGAAAGGTGCCGGCTACTCTTGTAAGAAACTACGTATAAGAGGAAGAGCACAACAGCTGCTTGTACAGTCGCGTCACGCTAAAAGGGAATTAAAGAGCAGCTCGCTTTGAAATGAAAAAATCATTGATATACCAACAGCCATATATACAACATTTTCTATTTAAGAAACAGCTTTTAACAAACTAACGATAAAGAAGAAGAAACTTCAACAGAAAAAATGATTTAATTAAAGTATCAAAATATCGTTTGCTTTGGCTCATTATTAGGTTATCCCTCAATTTAGTCTGTCAGGCTAACTATCTGCCTAATGTCAAGGTCGGCCACGCCCAATACAAACTAAGAAAAATTTCCAAAAAACACGCCACAAAATTGTGTTAAATAATGAAAAAGTAAATTTCGCATTTAGATAAAAGAAAATGTGAAAATTATGCACGACCTGCGCCTAATTTATAAAACAAACAGCGAAGCATAAACTAACACACACACACACAAATACTAGCTCACATACTGCGTGTGGCGTAAATGTGGGCTAAATATGAATTACCGAGAAAATAGTGCGCAGTTAATTAAAACATAATGAGCATTAAGCATGAGAGCCTAAAAATCAATTAAAGCATAGCTAAGAGAGTGTGTGTGTGTGTGGGAGTGTGTATATGAGTGTGTGTGTGAGTGTGCGCTGCTCTATGTGTGCGTGCTGTCATAAAAAGTCGCTCACACTCTATACGAGTCTCAGCAGCAAATACTTTAATGTGTGTAGCCAAAAGAAACAGCCGAAGATTTAATGCTCTATTTATGGTCAAATTGTCAAACAAACCTCAGATAAAACATTGTCATAATCTATATAACTGTTCCCCAAAAACGTAGTTTTCTAATTATCTATGAGTCCAGTTCAGCCAAACTTGATCAAATTGAGATATCTTTGACCATGTTAAGAAGAAAACTATGCATGCTTCATATATTAACTTTACAGATTTTCTACTATATATGCTCTTAATGTTTTCAATCATTTACTTCATTTCCTCTGCTGAATTTAAATTCTATATCACACCAAAGTGACCAGTGCAAATACATCTTCCACAATCTCTAAGAAACACTCGTAATATCTTCTGTAACATCTTCTTTAGGAAAATTAAGCTACCCGCTGCTGTTATTAACAAAAACCAAAAACAGCCGCAATTTGAATTCAAATCGAAATGAAATGACTTTACTTAGATCTACTTATGTGACCCTCATACGAGGGTAGCTAGCGAACCCAGCCGCCTCTTGGCAGCAGCCCCGCCCACTTTCTGCTGCTCCACCATCCTCCCTTTAATTTAAAGATTACATTTTTCCGCTGCTGCTGCTGCTGAGCGAAGAGCTTTGCGCTCCCTTCGTGCTTTACTGTTTGCGTTCAATTGTTTTTATCAGTTTACATTTAAAAACAAAGCAAAAAAAAAAAAAAGAAATAAACAACAACAACAAAATACGACAAACAAATAAAAGTCTTGATGGAGGTTTTTTTTTTGCGAAATGCTCGCAGAGATTTAGCTGTGATTTAGCCAGCAATCGTTGGAAAACACATAAACTTTTCGCCCCCCTTGCTTTCAGTTTTATTGGCATTCCATGGGGGAGCTGAAAGGGTGGAAAGGGGAGCACGTTGGAGCTTTGTTTGTATTTGTATTGCTTCGATTTGTTTCGGCAGCGGCTTAGACTAAGGCAAGTGCAAAGCTTCGATCTAATTGAAACTTTACTCATTAAATCTCTGCTGAAAATTGAAAATGTAAAACGAAGCAAAAAAGGTTAGAGGAGGTTAGAAGTGGATTTGTATATATATATGTATATATGGACAAATATCCAGAATCTACATATATAAACTTTTAGACTTTTCGATATTAATTTGCTTCAATATCTTAAAATAATTGGAAAGCTGAGCAATGAGAAAAAATGTAACAAAATTTATCATCCAATTTTATATAAATAATATTAAATAAAATTGTAATTAGAGGCAAAATTCGCTCAATAAAATTGTAAATATTGTCACTAAAATACAAATTCATATGTATTTTTTAAAGTATATATATATTGTTGCTTTTCATCAACTATACAATTATTCGATCTCTTCTGCCTGCAGGAAATGTGCATCCTCAAACCAGACTCTTAGATATTGAATATTAAATAGATATGAGATATGCACTTCGAATGGAGCAACTATCATTGTAAATATATAAACATATCGATTTCCTCTATTTCCAGCTGCTTTGCATATTTCGCAGTCACTTAAGCCGGCTGCACATACGTCTGGGCACATTATATTTATTACTTTTGACAGCAGACAGCCGACAGCCGACTGCCGACTGCAGACAGAAGCTGTGGCTCCATTACTCATCCGGCGCAGCTAGACGAGCTCCTTAGGGCTGCCAAGTGCGTTGATGTTTGCATTTGCCCAAGTGAGGTGCGTGCGTGTGTGTGCGTCTGCAGCAATGAAATATAACGAATGATGTCACAGGACGAGACGAGGTAAGACATGCGAATGCCTGTCAAAAACATCTGAGGTGCACACAGCTCTCGCTTTCAATGGTTATGGGGCGAAATCCCTCTTCAAAGTAGACAATGATAATGATTGTTGAGAGATAGAGTGAGAGAGAGAGAGAGAGAGAGAGAGAGAGAGAGAGAGAGAGCGGGAAAAAAAGCTGCGCTCGTCTAACTGTTAGACTAACATTTGGCCGTGCGCATTCTGACAAATAAGACAATTTGTCATTCGATGCAGAAGCGACTCGAGAAAACGCTGAGCAACAGGGGCTGTGGCAGTTGCTGACAATGGCAAACAACTAGTCTGGGACACATGTGCTGATTGGCAAAGCTGGTCGCAGCTGTTGCGAAAAAAAGTAATAATAGCGCCACAACAGCAACGAGAACAACAACAACAACAATAAAGCTCATGCAAATAGCTATGAGGGCTCTTTAAGGCGGCTTTAATGGCTGCCCAAATAGCTGCAGGCTGACTGCACAATGGCCACAAAAGGCGATTATGCATAACGCACAAGGACCGAAGCGACCAGAGCAGCACGCGCTGCATAATTATAAAATTTCACTCACACACGCACACACACACACAGTGGCAACATATAATAAAAATGTAATGGCATTTAAGTGGCCGTCGGCGTCGCCTTTTCATTTGGCCCGCCTCACAGCAAGCAGCACGACGCAATTAATATTATGGCGTGGCAGCAAAAGTTGATGTGCCACAAGCTCCACCTGCCCGACAGAAGCCCAAGTTGAGATTTGCCCGGGGCGGGGCGGGTCGCGGCGCAGGAAGCACTTAGCGTCGCAACATGCGAAATGAAAAATTGTGTTGCCTGCTTTTTGGGGGCAGCGCAGCCATTGAACTTGGGCCAAGCAGCAGCAAACAAGAAGCAAGCATAAAACATACAAAAAAAATGAAATGAAATGTCGCATAAATAATGAAAAAATGCTTAAAATTCATAAGTGCTGGCCATAATTCACAACCTGCCGGCAGCCCTCCCCTACCCTCCCCTCTCCCGACATGACCAATTTACCGTGTCCAACCAAATGGCATTTGTTCGACTCGAAGCTGTTATCAGAGCGAGCATTTATCAAGGTTGCATATAAATTATAGAGTATATCTAATATATATATATATATGTATTTAAATATGCATATATATCTATATATCGCCTGCATATGGCAGACAGCGACATTCTAATTGGGCTAATTCGCTTGCCAAACTTTAGGTTCAGCTTTAGCGCAGAGCTGCGAATTTTCCAAGCTTATGCAAATAAATATGCGAAATGTACGTGACCAAGTGCGTAATATGCAAAAAGTTGAGCAGCTACAAAGCAGTAGGAGCAGCAGCAGCAGCAACAGCAGCAGTAGCAGGAGCAGCAGCAGCAGGAGCAGCAGCAGCAGCAGCAACAGCAGCTTCAGCTCCAGCTTCAAAGCAGCAGCAACAGCAGCTTCAAGTCGTCATTACGCTCTGCGAATTTCAAATGAATGTCAGGCAAAGGACATCCACACACACACACACATACACACAGTCAACTTTCGCACGACATGCTCAATGCTTGTGAGACAAGGCAAATAGCGTGGAGTATGACTGTCATGTAGGCGACAGCATTTGTATTCCTAAACAGGCTAGAGATGAGTGCGTGATGCGATATTTGTGATAGCGTGTGTAAAGCTTGAACAGGACCTGACGAAATAACTTGGATTGCTTGATCTAATAACTCTATAGTATAAACAGAGGTTCAAGTTGAAATGTGCACCAGGGAAATATGCCAATAATCTAGGTTTTAGTTTTGTAAATATACATAATAATAATTTGTACTAAAAGAGTTGTAAAAATGAACTAAAATTTAACAGAAAAACTCGTACTTACCTACTACTCTGTACTCCCAATCAAATAGCTCGGCTGAATCCTTGGGTAATTGAGTTACCTCCAGTCAAGTTGAATCTCTTTTTGCACATGCTCACTCCAGATTAAATAGTGTCAGCTCAAGCTGTGCTTAATCACTGTAAGTCGTACTTAATCTGCTTCTCCTCTCATTTGGCTTCTCTTCAAATCATTTCTTATCACTCTTTCACTTCGCCAGTTCCATTTGATAGTTTCTTCCAGAAATCTGCTTCAAATGGAGCGGAAGCACGAGCACGAGCGCTGCTGTCAGCTCCACTCTGAGTACGAGACAAACAAGCCCGGAAGACAGCCACGCCCATACGAACAATGGCAAGTACGCGTCGGGCCTGGCACCTCCTTGGGCCCCGCTCCGCAGCAGCCGTTCCCTGTGTTTGTCTGGCAAAAGTAAAAGTTTTGGCTTTTAATTTCACAATTTATTTTAATTTGCAGCAAGTGAGTGACTGCCTTATGCCACATGCCAAACGGTTCGTGGCTCATGCCACGCTGCCGTCCTTCAATTAGCGCGAGGCGTGAAGACTGCTGCAAAATAATGTCGCATGCAATTAGGCGACGCATTCAGTAAAATGGCGAAATGGCAACGGAAGCTGGATGCGAGGAAGTGGCCAGCGCTTGAGGACAATTCCCTAGCGATGCATGCATCATGGTGGCAAATGCAAAAGTCGCGTCCCAGGCGCAACACGGTGCGTATGATTGATGGTTGGTAAGTGTGTGTGTGTGTGTGTTTGTGAGAGTGCCTCTTGTGCTGCAGACGCCGCAAATGTAATTTGTGCGACTCTTTGGGGAGCTGTCGCCGACTTTGACTGATGACAAACTTTGCATAGTTCGAGATTAAAGCAGAAAGTTAAAGGGAATCGCCGGCCAGCCGGCATCGATCTTCATTCTCATGGAATTCAATCAAGTTTTTCCATTTGGCTGGCAAATTGAAAACATATGTTTCCACACATCCGCATATAAAGAAAGCATTTTCCTCGTACAAAGTTAAAACAAACGCTGCCATAAAACAAACAGACTTGAGGCAGAGCAGCTGGCAAACACGGAAAGAAAAGCTACTTAAAAATGTTGCACACGTACAGCCAATTGTGAGCTGGCCAAGACAGCGTACACACACACACCCACACACACACACACACATACACACACAAGCTGAGAGTCAACAACTTTGCCGACAACGTCGCCAAATTCCCCAGAGCCGAACTGAAGGCAACTTCATCAGGCGCCGAGCTCGAGCTTCCTCCTTGTCATCATCAGCCTCGTCATTATCATCATCAGCATTGCGGATGATGATAATGATGAGTTTCATCAGGAACTACATGTCTGAGCCTTTGCTCTGCCTCCCTACACATTCACACACACACGCTCGCACATGGCGCCAAGCTCTACTAAATTTCACGCAATCACGACTCCACACACACACACATGCTCAATGTTGTATGGTCTGTGTGTTTGCTGACAGCCTAATAAAATATTTAGTTGGTGCTCATTGACAAGTTTGCAGACACTGACAAGGTCCTGCGTCGTCGTCGTTGTCGTTGTCTTCCTCTTTAACTTGGCAGTGGCTTTGTGGTCTCTTTATGTCCGTGTCTGACATTTGTGGCAGGTGTCATTCACTCGCTTAGCTAATCATTTACATGCAGCCAGGATAACAGAATATAAGCTGTTAGGCCTGCTGCTGTTGTTGCTTGTTTTTATGTCTCCCACATCAATTCTATTAAACGCTCATAAAAAAAGCCGATTTTTTGCGGCAATCATGAAAAATGCAAAACCAATATTTAAAAGGCCATCAAATCAAACAAAATGAAACAATGTGTGTGCGTGTGTGTGTGTGGGTCAAATAAATAAACCAAAGCTCACGCTTAGCATCCCTTTTGTTGTATATGTGTTAGTATAAACAACGTTTAATATCTCATCAAGTGTTACGCTTTACGACTACTTAAAAACACATAAAAAATGCCAAACAAAATCAACGCTGAAAGCCATAAATTCTTGTGCATAGAAATGAAAAACCAGTGAAGCGAAGTTTGGGCCACGACCAGCAGCAGCAGAAGCTGAACGAGGGCCAGAAAAACCGAAAGCAAATCGTAAAAGCGAAACGGAAAAAGCAGTAGCAGCAACAGCAACAGCAACCGCATCCCTCAGACAGCGAACAGATTTAATGATGCAGCATGATTTGCGCATAAAAAAAGAAAGATATATATAGATATATAGTATGTGTATATAGCAAGAGCGAGAAAGAGAGAGAGAGAGAGGCAGAGCATGGCATAGAAAACAGCCAGGACGAAGGAGATGGAAACTGACAGCCATTGGCAACTGGTCGCTGCCCCGCTTTGATAAACTGCACTCACATACACATACGCTTACACATTCACTCCTCACCTCCTTCGTGTGGAAGGCTCTGGCAACAGCAACTGCGTGTCAAAATGAAAGTTAAGCGAGAAAGGGTGAATAACCTGAAGTTCATATAGATACGGATACACTCAGAAAAATCAAGCAACGCCATAATTTCCTTGATTTTATTGACATAGTCGAGAGCGGCATATAAAAATGTTAATTTGTGCTTAATTATGTGAATTTACAGCACTGACAACTAACAGAATATGTAAGCAGGCACTCAAATTGCTTCTTAACATAACAGAAAATGCATGGAGCAGCAATGCATACAAAGTGTGAGAGCTTTTCGAGCGCATTTAACATTTGCTAAATTGAGAGCGGCGAATGCAAAACAAATGAAGAAGATCAAAAACAATTACGGTTTTTGCTTTTGCGCTTTTTCTAATATGCATGTCAAAGCAGCAGCAGCTCGAACAGCAAACGCAAGCAAATTAAACTGTTGCTATCTCCTTCTGGCTCTCGTGACAGCTAGGGCTTTCTTCACTGTTTTGCTTTTATATGCCTTTTGACTACACAGTTATAAGCTCATAGATTTTCGTGTTTTATTTGTTTTTGTTTTATACATACATACCTTTTTAGCACCCGCGAATAAATATTTCGAAATTGTATTGTCTAGTTATATGTAATAATTAGTTACTCAATTATTTTAATTTATTAAACACCTTGCGTTTTATTACGCATTAAATAGAGGCACTGCGTATGCGGTCACTGATCCATGTTCTGCATAGACTCTGTTAATGCTAACAGAATAATCGCTGAACAGAATAAGCGCTCTTTTAACAGACTGAAAATTCTAATCATCAATGTAGTTAACATTTTTAATGGCAAATGTCATTTTAATATTCATACATATATAATTTGTGACGAGATACAAGATAGATATGTATATTTCCCCGTACTGCATTTAATGACTGTAATTTTTATTGCCATTGAATAAAATAATACATAGACGAATATTATTTTATAAATTCTCAGTAAAAATAAAATAAATTTTTACTTTAATTTGTGGTCTTCTATCAAATGACCACGTAGTAGCCAATAGATAATCACCGGTTGGCATGGAATGTGGTAAAATATCCCATCTCAGATAGAAGTCCTTCACAATTTGTGGTCCCTGAAGAAATGGAAGGAATATATCTTGTTAGAAAGAAAATTTTTAACACTTAATGACTCACAACATAGGGACAGGTGTGGTTGAAATTGGTGTACTCTTGAAAAAGCTTTACAACTGTTATAACAGCTAGATTAAAAGGCCTTTTCAAGAAACGACAGATATCGACAGTCTCATTTATCAGCCATGGCAAATACATGTTGGCTTTCTTGAATAATTCAATTCGAAGGTGTAGAACATTGATCGGATGCAGGACAGTTGAGTTAAAATTTAACGTTGTCTTATTTCGACTAATCGCTCGTAGTCTACATTGGTGGATATTGATCCAGGATTCATTGAGGCTCTTGCAAACCGCATTCGTCATCTTAAATTCAATAGCTTCCTGAAACGTTAACACTCAAAATATTAAAGTAAAGGAATACGTTTCAAACCAACTTACATTGTAGCTTTGGTAAAGAGTTATTAATATTTCTAACAAACAAACAAATATTACAATTTTAATGCCCATGATCCACCTCTCAATATTGGAAATAATATTTAAACTGAATTGCAATGCATTATATATCCTAATGAACGGGGTTTCGTTTCATTGCACTGAGTAACTGCTTCCATTAAAGTGCACTTATAGAATAATTTGTTAAATCGCTTTAATAATTATAATTTGCGTTTCAGATTTTGTCATCATAACAAATTAGTTCAGAAACACATTTAAATCGAATATATAAAATTTGAGTATGATTCGAGTGTTATTTAAAGCATTTCGATCTTTGTTATAGGTGAGACTAAAGCTTTATTGATCTATAGATTGAGATAATAGAAATCAACAAGAAAACTCTATCCTTCAAAGTTGTGCACCTTAGAAATATTCAATGATTCGCCGTTAAGTCCTCTGTAAAGATGAAGTAAACGTTTGTTATGAACGTTGGTCTCCCATCTAATATCCAAGTCATGCCCAATAGATATTCTCCAGTTGGTAATGTATGCGGCAGGGCCGTCCATTTCAGGTAAAACCCATCAATAATTTGTGTTCCCTGTTCAAAAAAGAAAAGAACGCAAATGTATGCTATCATCAAATCAGGATTCTGGATTACGATACTTACATTGTAGGGACAGGTATGGTTAAAATTGGAGAATTCAAGAAAGAGTTTACCCAGCAGTATGGCAAACGGATGAAATGGCCGCTTAAGAAAGCGGCAGACATCGACGGTGGCATTTACCAGCCAAGGCTTATAGCCATTGGCCTTTTGGAACAGTTCGGCGCGATAATGAATTTTATAGGCTGGGTGTAAGAAAGTTCCATTAAAATTGAATGTTGTCTTATTTCGGCTGATGGCTCGAACTCTGCATTTGTGAATAACAACCCACGACTCGTTATAGCTTTCGCAAACAGCGTTTGTCATCTTAAACATAACAGCTTCCTAGGAAAATAAATTGAAGTTCATTTAAACTTTAACTTAGCTTAAGGAACAAACGACTTTTTCATTAGATTCCAACTTACGTTGCAACTCAGTTTAAGAGCAATCCAAAGCTGAAGAATGCCACAGACTATGAGAACAGTGCGCATCGTGATGATTCCCGTATAAAATGTAACTTGGCAATGTATTTATAAATTAGATAACAATTATATTTAGAACTGGAAAGCCATTTTCGCTTCAGCTCCCATAGAAATAATTACAAATATTGTATATTTGTATAGCTGTGGCAATTTGCGCCAAATCAAATTAACCCGCCAGAGAGAGAGAGAGAGAGAGAGAGAGAGAGAGAGAGAGAAGAGAGAGCGAGAAAGAGAGAGATGGCCACTTGACCAGGGTAGAGAATTGACGAGAAATACTCTAAGCAGAGTATTGGAAGAGACAGAGGTTTTACAATTGCCATATACATAGACAGAGGTTCTACAATTGCCATATAGTCTGACTATTTTGACGACGATCCCACATATTCAAAACAAACATACATCTTACAATTACATGAAGTAAGCAATTATGTGCATATCGTGTTCAATTATAATCAGATGTTCTGCTTGACTACTTCGAGTAAATACAATTTTGGAAAAAAGTTAAATTACTAAAAACCAGTCAAATGTATCATCAATTCCAATAGATACATATAGACGATAATAAAAATCTAAAAAATCTTTTGTATGTTCTTTCGCATTGACTAACTTTAATTGCTGAATTTGTAAAGTTTAGGTCATCGTATATATTAATTTATTCGTAACTGTAGACAAATAACTTTACGATCAATTATGTATCCGCCTTTAAGTCTTCTGTGAATTTAAAGTAAATGTTTGTTATAAACTGTGGCTTCAAATCAAAATGCCAAGTTAGGCTCAAAAGATATTCGCCAGTTGGCATACCATGCGGCAGAGTACTATATCTGAGATAAAATCCGTCGACGATTTGTGGGCCCTATTTGAGGAAAATGAGCTAGCTTCAAGTTATTTCAGTTGTAAATACATACCAGATAAGGACACGTGTGGTTGAAATTGGAGAATTCGATAAAAAGTTTTGCTATGGTTATTGCAACTGGATTAAATGGTTTCCTCAGAAAACGGCAGACATCAACTGTCGTATTAATGAGCCATGGTTTGTAGCCGTTGGCCTTTTGAAAGATTTCAAGTCTGGTATGAATCTTATACGCAGGATGCAGGATAGTTCCATTCAAATACATGCAAGTCTTATTACGACTGACGGCACGAAGCCTGCATTTATGAAAGACCATCCATGACTTATTGAGAGTCTCGCAAACCAGATTTGTCATCTTGAATTCAACAGCCTCAGCCTCCTATTAATAATATATGTAAACCCAATTAGGTACTTTGCTTCCATGCTGATTCCAACTCACATGACAGCTGTTTTTGAGGGTTATCCAGAGCTGAATAATAGCGCAAGCAATAAGAAGGATCCGCAAAGCCATTGTACTCGAATGACACTCCACTGTAGAATAGTTGTGTAAGCATGTGTACAAATGTATCTTAAGCGATATTTCCACTTCACAGAGCTGATCATATCAAATAGATGCTGATGTTGGGTGTTCAATTAATGATAATAATGTACCCTACCTCCATTGCAAACTACAATTCAGGGTATTATGTTGTTGTGAATATATTTGCAACAGTCAGAAATTAATATATATATATATATATATATATATATATATATATATATATATATGTCCTTGATTAGAACAATGTAATAAAATAGTCTCCAAATGCATTCATACACAAAATAAGCCCTATTTTCTCTTTATTTTTAAGCAAACAAACATATGTAAGTTAAACCCATTTTTTAGAGCAGTCGGCATCGTATATAGTGAAACAAGTGTTCGAATTGAAAACAGGATCAAATATACAGAATTACATATTAATCATTCTGGTTGAATACATCAACTAATAACATTATTTGAAAGCGTTTAATCATTATATTCGACTTAATTTTGATATTAGATATTTATGGAAAGTTACGACACCCATGGCTCATCAGCCACAGAGGCATTCGGAGCGTACGCAAGCTTCGATCTATGAAGCGTTTGTAGAAATAGGAAGAAGAGTCGTGATGCAACCGTCATACACAGCACTTGTGTGGTGTAGAGGTGCCGATGACATTAAGGAATAAGTATAGTAAAATAGAATAGTTTGAAATCATTTAGAAAACAAGTAAGAAAGCTCTAGTCGAGACTGCTCGACTACGAGATACCCTGAACC
>NW_022045866.1:49548-92484 GCF_001654015.2 Drosophila navojoa
TATATATACTTTGTGGGGTCTGCCACGCCTCCTTCTGCCTGTTACATACATTTTAACAAAACCATTATACCCTGATTTCCCATTTTCAATGGGTTCAGGGTATAAAAATCGACAAACTTACTCTTAATAAAAAAAATGAGGTTCCTACATACTTTGCTTTTAATAGATGTTTTTATTATTGATACAAAAATGTAAGTTATACAAACACCAGTTGTTACAATAACAAATTTTTAATTCTTTGCTTTTAAATCTTCTTTAAAAACGAAATAAACATTCGTCACGAATTGTAGTCTCCTATCAAATGACCAAGAAATTTCTAACTTGTATTCCCCAGTTGGCATAGTATGTGGCAGGTAGTTCCATCTGGGATAAAAACCATCAACGATTTGCATGCCCTGTTGAAAGTAAATTAGCTTGTTCTCCAACACTGGCACAATCTATTACTTACCACATAGGGGCATGTGTGGTTAAAGTTTGTAAATTCTAACAAGAGTTTGCTTATGAGTATAGCAACTGGATTAAAAGGTTTCTTCATAAAACGGCAAACATCAATTGAGGTATTTATAAGCCATGGTTTGTAACCGTTGGCCTTCTGATAGAGTTCAAATCGGGCATTAATTGTATTTGCAGGATGCAGAAAAAACGCATTCGCATACATGCACGTTTTATTCCGACTTAGGGCTCGAAGTCTGCACGTATCGATGCGAACCCACGATTTGTTGTAAGAATCGCAAACCAGATTCGTCATCTTGAATTCAATGGCTCCAGCTCCCTTTTGAAATATATAAAATGTTTAATATGCACATATGTATGTATTTTAATTCCATTTTGAGGCCAACTTACATTGTAGCTCAGTCTGAGAGTTACTAAGAGCTGAATAATAGTGCAAGCAATAAGAAGATGAGTCCGCATAGCGATTGTACTCGAATGACATCCGACTTTTGAATAGTTAATACGTATAATAATATTTCATTAGCAATATATCCGCATCAGAGAACACTAATATCAAACAAAACAGATGAATTCGTATTTAATATTAATACGAAAAATCAGTCAATTAAATAACTATTATTTATTAATTAATAATGTATATTTATTTGTGTATTCAACTAGAAAAATTTCAGAAAAGGTACATACGTACATACAAAGTACATGGCTTGCTTCAAAGCCATACTCATTCCCAAATATTTCAATTGGTGAATACATATAGTGTCATGACTTCTGTCTGTTCCATACATTAAAAAAAAAAGATTAGTTATATCCTAAGTGTAACTTTTAAGTAGATAATTGATCATCCGACGTATATTATATTATTATGTTATATTATATTATATTATTATGTTATATGGTGAAAGATATATTTAAATACATTGCAGTAGTACTACTAAATAATCGGGAGTCGATAATACTTTCGTTATGCGGACTCTTATCATTGCTTGCGCTATTATTCAGCTCTGAATATCTCTCACACTGACCAACAATGTAAGTCAGCATCACGATAAAGCTAATATATATAATGTGTTAAATTATAATATATACATAAATAGATGTATATTAAAATTATAAAAATTATATAAATATATATAAATTATAATTTCTCAAAGATTTTACTCTCTTCTTGATACAGAAAGTTCTTCCCATTTATGTTTTGGCTTAACATACAATTTGCACATTTCAGTCAATAACGTCAATTCTCTTCTCTATTTCTCTTTCTCTTGTGCCTTTCCTTTCTAACAACAAACAAATGACAAACACTTTGCAAATATCCAAGCTCGAAATGTGCCAGTCACAGTCTGGCAATCAAGTCAAGCCAAGCCAACCCATGTCTAACCAACCAAGCAACCATCCATCCATCTATCCATCTAGCTAAACTAAACAAACTGACTAAATATTTAATTACTGGCATTTTGTTACGGCGCTCGCGGCTAATTTGCTGTTTAACTGTTTAGCTCCACAGTTTGTATGGAGTATCTTGTATGGGGTATTCAACTCCCAGTCTGAGTCAGAGAAGTTGGCCCAACTATAGGTCAATATGATAAAATATTCAAACCGTAAACAAAACGGTTTTGTTTATGTCATAGTTTTTGTGTTTGCTTTCAAAACTTTGCAGTTCTAATGGATTACATAAGACCCAGGTAAAGCCAACTTCTATCCATATTCAATCAACTTTGGCGATGCGTAGCAAATCAATCTATCAAGTTGTCAACCAAGCAACTTCACAACATTGGACGTTCATTTGATTAAAATGAGAAATATTTATGTATTTTTTATATCCCGACCACATTGAAATTTAGAATGATTTTTTGAGAAATATATAATATTCTTGATTAAATATAAGTGAAGTCTAGCCATCGGCGCCTCTCAGACAGCTCGCCTGCTCTGGCTCTACTCGGTCAACATGGAGGTCTAATGGCATTTCTATCTTATCGAATGCTAAGCGCCAACAGATATAAACAAAAATATATTAACATTATTGTTATCAAATAGCTGTTGAGCACATTAGAACAAGTCCCGTTTGAATTGCATCAGCCGCAAGCATATCAATGGATAGATAACAATAATATAATATCAACTTGTCTTTGTTTCTCTTTCGAATTCCCATGCGATCTGCCGTTTACAGTAATCTTATAGGTGTTGCTTTAGATAATCTATTGCTTGTTAAGCATATGATTCATGAAAAAAAAAATATATGCATATAAATAGAATAAGTTTATATAATATGTAAGTGATAAAAGCTTCAGTCATAATCTTCTTATCTGTTTTAGGTCTATATTTATCATTAGAGTACAAGTACTTTGTATATTCTCATAACTTCTCTCTCTCTCTCTCTCTCTCTCACTCTCTCTCTCCTACTCTCTATGTTTCTAATCTGTTTTGAAGTACATATCAATCAGCTGTTTGCTTATATGTAATCTTCATTATATATAAATTTAAACCATGTGAAAATTAATATTATATATGAATAGGCAACTACCGGAATATGCCCATTAATTGAAAAGCAACTACAACTTTCGGTAATACATTGATCTATATTAGCTTATTTACAGGGTATGCTATGGTAGCAAATGTTTTTGCTATAATAACACTGATATAGCGATAACGACGGTAGAGAGCGTGCAATTGGAAGCAACGCTCACGAAATGACAAATACTGAACGGGTTAATTTCGCAAGTCCCAACAGCTTTTATCTATCAAGTATTTTATATTGAGTGCTCATAGAGAGAGAGAGAGTCGTCGTATAAATACTTGTTTGCTGTGTAGCACAAATTTAGTTCCAGCTGAGACTTGCGGGTGGTTAGAAGCGTTCTATTCGCATTTAACAGAGTGAAGATCAAGGTCGTCAAGTAACTGCTCCACTAGAAATATGGATCTTACTTTGTTGCTGGCCCTGGTGGGCCTTTTTTACTTCACTTACAAATGGGTAACGGCACGGCACAATGAGTTTGTGGTGCGTGGACTGCCCTTCGAGAAACCCTTGCCCATTTTCGGTAACAATGTCGATGTTGTGATGAATAGGGCCTCATTCCAGAAGCTCGTTTCTGAGTTTTATGCTCGCACGCGACAGCAGTAAGTAATCAAACGCACCCCAGACCTATCTCAAGTATTTCCTGTAAGCTTTTTGCCTTGATTGATCTATAGCAAACTGGTGGGCTACTTCAACTTTCGCACGCCCATGATACAAGTGAACGATCCGGAGCTCATTAAGAAGATCACCGTGAAGGACTTTGAGTACTTTCCAAATCATCAAACCTTCTTTTTCACCAACGAGCGATTGATTAACGATATGTTGAGCGTGATGAAAGATCAGCGCTGGAAGCACATGCGCAACACCCTAACGCCTGTCTTCACGTCGGCCAAGATGCGCAGCATGTTCGGACTGATGAACGAGAGCTTTGTCGAATGCATGGATCATTTGGATCAGATGTCCAAGACAGCTGTCAAGCCCGGCGAGGGCTTCGAACTGGAACTGAAGGAGGTGTGCAATAGATTGTCAAACGATTTGATTGCAACCACAGCCTTTGGTCTGAAGGTCAGCTCATACAAGACGCCAGATAATGATTTCTATGAAATCGGCAAGTCAGTAGCCTTCTTCCGCGGCAAGGCTCTGTACAAATTTATGCTGTCTGCAACTATGCCCACATTGTTTAAGGTATGTTTGTCTATTAGATAAGACATTTGCCTAGACTTGAATTGAATTCAATTCCTTTCTTTGCAGCTTCTCGGTTTCAAAATCTTCGACTCGCAGAAAACAGAATTCTTCATTCGTCTTGTTGTCGACGCCATGAAATACCGCAAGGAGAATAATATCGTGCGACCCGACATGATTCAGCTGCTCATGGAGGCCAAGAAGGAGTCCGCGGAACAGTGGAGCGACGATGAGCTGGTGGCTCAGTGTTTCATCTTCTTCTTTGCGGCATTCGAGAATAACGCCAGCTTAATATGCACCACCGCCTACGAGCTACTCAATAATCCCGATGTGCAGGAGCGGCTCTACGAGGAGGTCAAGGAAACACACGAAGCGCTGAAGGGTGAGACGCTTAACTATGATGCGGTCACTAAGATGAAGTATTTGGACATGGTTGTATCCGAGTCTCTGAGGAAGTGGGCACTGGCCGCTGCAACGGATCGCGAATGTGTTAAGGACTATACGCTCTACGATGACGATGGTACGAAGCTATTCGAGTTCAAGGCGGGCGATCGCATAAATATACCCATCATTGGTCTACATTTGGACGATAAATTCTTCCCCGAACCGCACAAGTTCATACCGGAACGCTTCAGCGACGAGAACAAGAATCAGTTAGTGCCCTACACGTATCTGCCCTTCGGAGTGGGTCCACGCAATTGCATAGGTGAGTGAACTCAACGAAATATCGGAGAACTCTGTTCAATAATCCACATTCGACTTTCCTCAATTCCTTTTTTTATAAGTTTCTGCTACATTAATCGTCGTATGGTTGTGTATTCCAGGTAATCGTTATGCTCTGATGCAGGCCAAGGCCATGTTGTACAATCTCGTGCTCAAGTACAAGATCGAACGCTCTCCCAGGACTGTCACAGATCTGCTGAGCGATTCGCGTGGCTTCCAGCTGACACCCCAGAACGGCTACTGGGTGCATTTGGTGCCCCGCAAATAAATCGATTGAAACACAAATTGTTATTCGTTGAATTTACATTAAAATACACATATGCATATTGTATATTTATTTATATTGTTATTTTTGATTATGTTTCCATACACACTGACTTTAATACTAAAGATAGACTTAAGATCTAACTCCATTTATAGACAATTGGTAATACTTAAGACTCGTCATATGTATGCGTTCCACACCTATATCTGGCTTAACTTTCCAAATTCTTTCACATTTTATAGACATCATAAATTTTGCAAATGCCTTTTACGTTATTGTTTTATTTATTTTTTACAAGTTTCATAAAACACGAAAAAAAAACTTTCTCAAATATTCTGGACACATTCAGCTTTTATATAACTCTTTCACTTTCACACAGGCCAACGGGCGAAAGCCAAAGCATTACATAAAAGCCTAAATATACCCATAAAAAAAAAAAAAAAACAAAAAAATCTTTTGCCAACAAAATTTTAGAGATATAAAACTGTATATAAAGAACTATATATATAAATGTATATATATGTATATATGTTTGCATATGTTTATCTGTAACTATGTAAAGTAGGGTCTCAACGTGGAGAGGGAATTTTCTTTATAAGTTATTGCACATTTGCTATGCGAAAACTTTCGCTCTTTTCTCACTATTTCTTATTGTTTTACACACAAATTCTTTTGTTGGCAGTTGCTTTACATCATTATTTATTGTTCGTTGCATATTTTTTTGTTTTTTGTGGCTGGCAGATTCTTAGCTCTATACTATTATCAATATTTATACAGTAAAGTAAATATAATAATATCTATATGTAAATGCTTGATATACCGTTTAGATTTGTACAAAGTTCTTGATAAAATCAGTGATATCTTATATATATAAATACTCGGAATACTCGTGAGCTGGAGAATGTAGTAGGAAAGAAAAAAGCTAGCTGCATAGAATGGATAAATATCATGTACAAGAAGAATAGAAAAGAGAGAGAAAGAAAAGTAAGAAATGTTGTCTTACCAGCTCACATTACAGCTAATTTAAATGCCCGGAATCCTTAGTGTATAGTCAATATTTCTCATATATGTGTTTGTATGTCTGTATATATGTATGTAGTATTTATCGATATGTCTATGTACACACTTTGCCATTGCAACACGATTTCAAACGCTATATAGACGCTGTGCATTGCCCGGACGCGCCTTACCCAGCCCGAAGAAGTTCCAGACGCGCCTTAGGCAGCCCGGCTTCTTCTCGGGCAGCAGACTGAGGCTCTGCTCCTCGAGTATGGTGTCCAGGATGTAGTAGCTACTCAGATTCAGCGGCGGCGGCGGCAGCATTGGAGGTGGTCATGATATTGTGCAATTCTTGCTCTCGTGCATAATTGCGGGCATTGTGGCAGCCGGAGCGCCCAGACAGCTGCCCGTCGAGCTGCCCAGCTGGCCATTATTGTCGCCCGACTGGGCGAGCTTCTTCTTGCGCTCGTAGGCCAGCGCATCGTTGGGCACGTAGGCGACACGCACACCGCCGTAATGCTTGCGGGCGGGCAGCCGGTACACATAGTCATCCATGTCGCTGGAGGAGCTCGAAGAGCAAGTGGAGCAGATGCTCGCCACATCGCAATTGTCCAGATTGTTAAGCAGATTCAGTGCACCGCTGCCGGCCTGGGTTTGGGCATTGTGCAGCCGTAGATTCGTCTGATTGATCTGCATCTCCGAGGAGCTGCGCGATTGATTGCGCCGCCGTCGGCGTCGTCGCGCATTCGAGTTGTCCGTGTAGCTCTTCGAGCGGGACATCGTGTCCTGCACGCTGTGGAAGCGCACTTCCTTCAGCGGCGGCCGATTGTCCAGCTGCTGCTGGCCGTGCTCCTCCTTCTCGTTCTGCTTGGTCGCGAAGAGCTGCTCGTAGCCATCGTGCGGCAGCTGCAGCTCTCGCACTGACTCATTGTCCAGCTCCAGCTCGTTGCCCAGCTCCTGGGTGCTCTGCGTCATGTCCGAGTTGCTGGGCGAGTTCAGATTGATCTTGTCTATGCTCTGATAGCTATGCGAGTCCTCCGCCTTGGACAGCAGCATGTCGGGCATGGAGGATGTCAGCTGCGTGTCGCCAAAGATCGACTTGTCACCTGAGCAGATGTTGTCCAGGCTGATGCCCAGCTCCGTCAGATCTATGGGCGGCGGATGGGCGGGTCGCGGCATGCCAGGCACACAGCCGCCCAACAGCAAATCGGCCACGCCCGCTGCCTCCATACGCTTGCGCTCCTGCCGCTCCAGCAAGTCCCCGGCGCTGCCCGTGCTCTTGCCACCATGTCCGTGCCCATGGCCATGGCCATGCCCGTTGCCCACCCCAGTCTTGCCACGCCCCGCCGTGTCGGCTGTGCGTCGCGGCGAGCGCGCGATTTGGCTGGAAGTGGAGGCGCGATGCGTGGGCCGCAGCTGCGGACCGGAGCTCGTGTCCGAAGGCGTTGGCGGCTCGCCCTTGCTGCACGCTATTGAGCAGTAAATGGTGCCACGGCGCGGCAGAAACGGACGGCCCAGCAGCGAGCAGCGGCACGTGCAGCAGGAGAAGCACTGATCCGTCGCATGCCAATGCTGACCATCGTGGCTCATCTGGCCCTGATCCACACCAATGACCTCGCCGCAGTAGTCACAGTACTCGGCGAACATGGTGTCAAAGCAGCCCAAGCAATAC
The DNA here is from genome assembly GCF_001654015.2 of Drosophila navojoa. The sequence continues at coordinate 57,355 of NW_022045866.1, forward strand.
GGCTTGCCCTCGCGCATTATGTAACGCTGGCCGCCCAGCTGATGCTCGCACTCCTGGCAGGCGAAGTGCTTCATGTGCCAGGTGCGACCCTCGGCCTCCGTGCACTCATCCGAGAAGATGATCTGTGTGGTGGATGAGAAGAGCAAGCGAGATGGTAGATGGTGAATGAAAGTGAAATGTGGATATAAAAGAAATACATATACATATATATAACCCAACCTGAAGAATTCTAATTTAGTTTCGTTACTCACCTCATCGCAAGCGGAGCAGCGCGGCTTCTGTGTTTCGGCATGATGTCGGCCGCAGTAGAGATTGCCATCGCGATGGAAGTATATCAAGTCCATGAGCAGCTCCTTGCACACACTGCACACAAAGCAGCCGGGATGCCAGCAGACTTGGGCGCCCAAGCGCTGGGCAAAGACCACAATGTCACCGCCGGAGAGCTGTTCATTGCACTGCAATGAGAAGAGAGAGAGGCATTAGATATATATCGTATAAATAACAAAAATATGCTCAAGTTCTGCAGGGAGAGACAGTGTGGCGATAGAAATCTGCAGCGTCTGCTTTGGTTGGGCAAAATATTTAAGCGACTATAAATGCTAAATAACGGTAATAAAACGCTTAAGCCCCCCAAGCGAGGACACGGCACACAGAACCAGCACGAGAACAGAACGCCAAACGGCCCCGTCCCTCAGCCATCCCTCGCCCACACTCTCACGATTACTTTGTGGTTTTCTTTTTCACAACGGAAATAATGCAAAAATAGCTGCCGGCCATGTGCCCGGCCTCGTCGCAGAAGTGCTCCCTAGAGAGTGGAGAGGAAAAACCAGAAGACTTTAAACTGTTTGGATAAAACACGGAGCACGAAACACGAGAAAAGGCCGCAAGGAAAATTCTGGTGTTGGTGTCGCACTCGCAATACGAGAGGAGTCAAAGTCGGAGCAGGAGTAGGAGTTACTGCTGCTCTGGTTGTTGTCACGGAGCCCAAACGGAAGCGCAGTTTTAATGACTCAACCTCAACTCGTTAAAGTTGAAGCAATTCGCATAATGAACTCATTTACGTAGAGCAAGCAACGTAATAGGGTCAAGAGAGCTAATGTCTTCGTACACTGCTTAAGGAATATGTTTGCTTTCCTAGAACGAAAAACTTCCCTGAGGGCGGCAGCTATATGGGATTCCTAGTTACTTGGAGCTGAGCTCTTTTAAGGAAATGCGGAAGAACATGCGGTAAACAAGCTAATGCCATGGCGCTGTTATATGAGAGCATTATTAATAGATTCACATAGGTTCAGCAGCATTAGAAAAGTGAGCTTAAATAATACCAAAACTGAACACTAAATACATCTTGTAGAAGTATATATACTTGGATCTACAGCAAGCAACATTACTCTGATTTTATAACGAATTGATCTGTGTATTAGCTGAAAATAGAAACATTTAAGCTTCATCATATGGAAGATTTATTGCTTTCTACACTGAAGAAAATTAGTCCCTTTCTTGGATACAAATAACTATTATCTTTTTGACTAATGAAAGCTTCTGAGCTGCAGATAATGAAGTTCATAATTGAAATAAGCCCTTAATTGCACTGAAAAGAATAAGTCATTCGAAAATACTTTTACTTTTGTGCTAAGCTCATGAGAATCAGGTTGCAAATGGTATACTCTGCTAATATCTTTCCCACGAATACATTAGGCTATTTAGCTATAGTTGTCATATCTGAAACATAAATAGAATTCCATTAGATACCTACATTTCTAAGAAGTTCGAGCTAACTTTTTAATAAGTTCTAGCCAAGTTAATGTCTTTGTTGTAGAGCCGGATACCCGACATTTTAGTTTTATTTCTTTTTCGGAAACCTATTTGCCACTTCTGAGAGCCTTTGAGAAGGATATCTCCCCAGCTCCGTTCCATTTTATGAGCATGCAAAGCAATTAACGCAATTGCCCTGATTTATGAATGCTATTTTGGTGGCCCACGCCAAAAAAGTTGCGGCACATGCGAAGCGGCTGCCATTTTGCGGCTAGCCAGCCCTTAGGCCCCAAACCCTTTTGTTCGTCGCTGAGCTTTTAGGTACGACAAAAGCCGTCGCCAATTTGCGCCATTTTCGTTTCAGCTAGCGTTTCCTGTACTGGTTGGCTCACCCCCCAACCCACCGACCGCGCGTCCACGATTCGCGCACGCAAATTACCCCAGCAGGGCCGCAAAAGCCACAAGACGTTGCAAGGACATTGTTGGAGTGCTGTGGAGTGGTAGAACTGTTGACTAGGCTGCTTGCAGCTTCTTAACTTTCCAGGCTATTAAACCTCAGTCGGATGCCAGTCGGTTGGCCTAACCCCTCCCCTCACCCCCACGCCCGCAATCAACATTTACTTTTGCAAGCCATTAAACATTGACAGCCAGTACCTCCCAGGCGCCAGCTTCAGCTTCAGCCCCAGCTCCAGTTTCTGCTTACAGGGCTGATAATTTCCTTGGCCTGACAACTTGGCCCACTGCATGCGTCGTTAATTGTTGCCAACGTCGTCTCGTTCCCCCTTCACAATGGCACAAGCAGCCGCCACGCACTTTAATTAGGCTCAAACCCAGGCCCAGTCGCTAATGATGTATTTTTGCGCATCCTGTTGCGGTTGAGGCTTACGTCTTTCTCTAGTTTCTCTTTTTCGGTGCCAGCACTTTGTTGTGGCTTAGACAACTTTTGGCCGGAACAAGTGCACTGAGTAAGTAAAACTTACTTATTCTGTGGCTAAACTAAATTGCAAGTGCAAAAGTTTTGCTAGTTCCCCTTGCCATGTGTCCACTTAAAAGGACATTTTTCAGGATTTTCGCCACTGCCACTGCTGCTGCTGCCAAATGTCGTGTGCTTAACAGCAATCGCTGCTCATTTATCTTATCAATCCAATTAATCCCAGTCGCCAGTCGCCAGTCGCCATGCAATTGATGAACCCTAAAACGTGGAGTCCTCCAGCGCTGCACTGCAGACAATTATGCTATTGACAAATTGTACCTGGCTGCCACGCGGAGGCGCCACCTGGCAAACAGCCCTAGCTGGCTGCTTCTGTTCGTACGTAACCCATTTCGTCTGTCTGTCCTAATCCGAACTTTGGCGCTGTGCCCGACAAACTTTGCAGCACCAACAAGCAAGACAATTTCCTGCCCAATTCTGCTCTACCTCGCCCATTTCATTTATTCCCTCTCTCTCTATCTCTCTCGCTCATTGCACAGTGCCTTCAAATTATTAATGACGCTCGTTATCGTGCCCTTTTCAGTACATAAACTTTTTGCTTAACAGGCACAGCGAGGCAACAATATTTGCCAGCTACCTTTTATTTGCACTCCCCCAGTTCAGTGGAAAAAATACTGAAAATATATTTCATGGCATTTTCTTAATAATTATTTTGTATTTCATCGTTGCCGGGACGACCTTTAGTGTCACATCCTTGTCAAGCTCGGCTGTCACATCCGCTCAGCTCTCTACAGTTGACTCCATTGTTGTTCGTGTGGAAAATCGGAGCTGGCCAAATCATTTGCTAACTCTGTCTCTCACTCTGACTCTGACTCTGACTCCGTGTCCCTGACCCCGACTCAGATTCCAAGTTTGACGCACGTTTCTGGCCTTGTGCTGCGACTCATTTACGCTTGACTGAATTTGAGTGCTTTTTGGCAGCATCAGCAGCGACAGCAACGACAGCAGCAAGGGAGTAGACATCATTCAGGCTCATTGAGCGTTTTCATAAATTTCCTTTAAGCATAATTTCTGCTTGGCTATCCTCCGCGCATTTCCCTTTACCCAGAGCCCGGCCCTCGCCAGATTCAGTGGGCGGCATTTGCTTTGTTCACATTTTAACCTTCGTTTAGCAAGTCGCAGTTATGGTTTGTGAATTTTAAGTAGCCAAGCTCGGTGCTGTGTGCACTGGCTCTGGCTCGTCAGTTTCTGCTCATCACATTTAATCTGACTTGGCTTATCAGATTTCATTAATATGGCATTCATCTGCAGTTGAACTCGAATGCTTTGACCCGAATAAATATTCATTTACAGCTGGCTAAAGGGCAGGAATTTTTCTAGTTGTCACGCTGAATCTACTAATTGAATCTATATAAATATTTATTATATAGTATATGCATCTGCTGCTACTCCAGCTTAACTACACTATTCCTCATTTCCTTCAACAGAATCTTAAGAATTTATATCTCACGTTAAGCTGAGTTGTGCAAAAACAGTTTAGCTTCAGATTAACCGCAGTCATTAAGCAACCGCTATATACCAAACTTATTTATGACTACCTAACGGTATTTATTTTATTTCTTTTCTATTTTCGTTTATATAACTCTCTCCCTCTCTCGTTCAATTGATTGCTTAACTCTAACCAAAATAATTATATAAATACCGTGATAATAGCCACATTAAATTTTTATTAAATATTTATCTTTTTTAATTTACAACACATCTTTGAATTTTATTGCATTTCTAGTTATTACGTTATCTAAATTCACATCAAAATTTAATTGATCATATATATCTTTTCTTATTTGCTCACGAAGTATGCACACTTTCCTTTAAGTAATCAAAATTGTCGCCCATTATAGAAACTTCTCAACTTTTAATACCCAGCAAACTCTGCTGCAGGTAAACTTTCAACTGTATAATTTCCAGTGGTAAAAGTCGCATCATAAATAACTAAACTGTCCTATAGGGTAAGCCCTTGAATCATTGATCAAAACATATGAAATCAAATATGTGACTGCACTTTGGCATTAAGCATGAGTGGAGAGGACAAACTTGGCTTGAATTGAAAACTTCGCACGCTGTTCACGCGTCTTGTCTCTCTAATGAACTCTGAACCTGGCGTTGGCCCGGTCCAGTGCTGGTCCTGGTCCTGGTCCCGGTCCTGTCTGCCATATAAGTCGTTGCGGCAAGGCGTAATAAATGCAACTTGGCTGCCAATTTGGTCGTCGTCTCCCACCGAGCAGCAAGCCATAGCCAAAACCAAAGAAAATCACTGGAAAAACTTGGGCACAACTTTAATGCCAGGCAACACCTCCGACGAGCCGCAACGCCCACGCACGTAGCAGACAGTGAGGCATCTGGCTGGCTGGCTGGCCAAGGGGTGCGGTGGGGATCGGACAAATGGATGCTGCAGTTGCTGCTGCATGTCCAACCCGTTGCCCAGTCGCAGACACGCAGCACTGCGTGGCAGCATGCGGCATAAACTTTTTAATAAGTTTTACGAGTGGCGAATGTGAACACAATAAAATCAAGCTCCACAACTATCTGCGGCAGACAGTGGGAGCCATGGATCGACAATGGCGACGGCAACGGGAACAGCATCGGGATACGGTATCAGGGTTATGGAATATGGTATGCAGCAGCAGCAGCAGCAGCAACAGACAGGCCAAGTTGAAAGTTGAAGCTGAGTTGGTTAGCCAGCACGCACTCCGCTCCAGAGACTGCCAAGCTAATAACAATGCAAATTCTGTGCATGAGGGGGAAAATATTTCACTACCTTCTGCTGAAGGGGCAGCTACTGCTACTACAACACTATTTTATGCTACAAGCATTGTGCTTTAGTGCCATTTCACTGCGTTGAACAGTTTCTCTCCCTAAATATACATATACAACTATATAGATATATATATATATGTATGTACATTCACTTTTCGCTCTATGCTGCAGTCCAAAAAAACTGACAAGCAGATTGGACTTAGCAGTGCGCGACTAGCAGCTGACCTGGGAATGTTAATCGGCTGTAATTTCTAGAGATAATATTTATTATTGGAAGACATATTCATACAGTGTTTCTATAAGCTATAGCTAATAATCTTGGTTAGTTTATAATGAACAGTCATTATTTCTAGCTGAGCCTGAGAACATAAGCAAAATTCCACTAAGCCAGAGTTATTAAGGAATATTTGTCTATTTTGTCAATTACACTGTTATTATTATTTTTTTTTTTTTAAGTTATACAAAGCTATAGATATATAGAGCCCTTAAAATTTCTAGTTTCTGAATATTCCCTCATTTTTCTTCAATATCTATTAATCTAAATTGAGCATTTGTACTACCTCAGCTAAGCTTAGCCTTAGCTTATGATTAACAGATTACTCCCTGATCAAGTCTTCGTCTTCAAAAAACTTAAATGGCATTAATACTCTATTTCATAAGTGACGTAATTGCCGCAACTCCCACAGCTAAATTGCTTCCATTATCGCTGCTGCTCTCATAGTTTCAATACAGCTTTTGATATCCACTTTATAGGGTATTTGAAATCAACTTTCCGCACTCCATAGTCCACACATTTGAGTGCCGTAGCGCGCAGTCTATGCGTGAGTGTGTGTGTGTGTGGAGCGTGGAGTGGCCTTTTGTATTGCTGTTTGCAATGGCAGTTGCTGCAATTGTTTCTGCAACAACGTTTTTCATTTGCAGTTTTTCGCCTTGTTGCAGCACTTTGCCGTTTGCTGAAAGTGTACTTAATGAAATCTTTTTGTCATCTTTTATTTGAGACGCTGCCAACTTGCGATACGACGCGACGCGACGCGACGTTTGAAAGTTAACCGTTGGCCCCCGCCCAGCTCTGTTCCCCTGCACCGACCAACGAGTCCCTTATTGTTTCTGGCAGGCGCCATTGTCAATTTTTTTCTTCGTTTTTGTTCATTTTCATTCCACCCACTATTTCAAGGCATCCAGCGAGTCCTGTCAAAAGTCAAAGTTTGCGCTAAACTTTGCCTCGACTGGGCGCGCTGGCAAAAAATGAAATCGAAACTCGCCTTTTCTTCGGGCCGCCGCCTTTGTTGCTCATAATAAAATGCAAATTTCTTGGCTCACAATTAAGTTGAAGGAGAACAAAGACAGGGACAGAGGGAGGGAGAGTGGCAGCAGAAGGACTGTAGATGAGCTTGCATATTGTACTTACCCCCTTGCAGGGCCTTTCATCGGACAACAGCCGCACCGCTCCACGTCCGAGTGCTTCCCGCTTGCGCTGCGCCGAAAATATTCGCAGCTCCTTGCGCTCCTCGTCGCTCAGCGAGTGGCAATAGCGCACCTGCAATGGCAAAAGCAAAGGTAGAGGTTATGGGCAAGCATGTTTAATGGTAGCTGAAGATCGGGCTGGAGCGAACTTTTCTTGTATTGTAAATATTAATTAAAATCTCTTTTACAGCAGCTCAAAAAAGGCAACGCCAACTTTTTTAATCTCGCACTGCAGCAGGGGGGCGTGCCTTGATTTTGTATACAAATTTATTCTTCCCTTTCTTTTCTCTTGGCATACACTAGCTGGGGAGCTGCTCTACTTATACTTGACAGTTGCTGCAGCTAACCGAATCTATTATCGTTGACTGAGCTTATTTAATAATGATCTTATATGTTGGCCTATCTGAATTGAGCAACTAGAAGGAATGATTGCAATTTGGCTTAAATCATGATATGAAGGTATAGCAAAAATAAACTTTTTTTCTTTAAAGAAATCTACAGAAAACGATTATTAAATATTTTTGTAATTGATGTTTTTTTTTTTTCGAATCATTTATTTGATTGTAAACTTTTAGAGAAGAGACAAATTTAATTTTCATTTTATTTTTTTTAGCCGTATAACACATTTAGTAAACTTTTAGTCCTATGCAATCTGTTCTCATTTACTACACCATCTGCTAGGGTATTCTATCTTCTATCAAGCTAAAACTGGTCTTTTTCCATTTAGTGTCACTTTGGTTGCGTTTCGATATTCTTAAAAGAAAAACTTGGCAAACGCTCTCTCTCCTCCACATTAACTGCATTTTTATGATGCCCGAGTTCTTTTTCGCATCGAGTGCTCCCTAGTGCTACCAAACTGATGAGTCGAGTCCTTTCTGGCTGTCGTCTTCGCTTTTTGGCTAATACTCACTTCGTTATCTTGGGGCGGCAGCTGGTGCAGCAATTGTTTCACGCGATACTTTTCCCCCGGACTGTTGACGTAGGGCACTTTGTCGTCCGGCAGTTGGCTGAAGTACAAGCGAACCTGTTAACGAGCAGATAAAAACGAGACAGAGACAGAGAGAGAGGGAGTTAGAGATTGTTCATAATCAGATATAAAAACTTAAGCACTGCAGTTATATATATATTAGCCATAAACTTTAGCTTTAACGATTTGGCGACAAATTCCGTGGGAAGCGTTTCATTAGGGACAAGCCATAACGAATTAATCAACGTCCACTGACAAAACGCTTTCACCGACCTGGCCAAAAGCCAATAACAACAATGCACGCCCACAGCGCAAATATCGACAAGCAAAAACCAACAAAAAACATAAAAACAAAAGTAAAAGCCACGCTGCAAAACGTGCGAAAGTGAAAAAATGTCGCGAAAAAGTCATGAGCCAGCAGAATGGCAGGGGAAAAACAGAAACAATCGAACTGCCCAAACGATTACAGTTCGATTTTTCTGCCATTTTCGTTTAGTTTTTCCCGCGCCCGTTATGCAAGCGACGACTGGACTGAATCCAAAATGCGGGCAACAAGCGCTTTAATTACAAAATGCTTTCGCTTTTCGGATCGATTGCCAGCCGCCAGATTGGGGCGATAATTATCGAACCGAAAAAACAAAATGGAAAAGCCGCTTTTCACCGGCAATTAAACTGCTCTCGAATTTCCTTAAGCGCGGCGTCAGTGAACTGGCGCGCTGGTTGTGATTTTTGGGGCCGTGGCCAAGGCAAAGCGAAATCAAAAGTCAATTGCCCACGGCAGGTGGTCAAAAAGAAAACCACATGGCAACCACATGGAAATCAATGCAGCCGTTGGCTTTTTGATTTCACCTAATTAGCTGCGACAAATTGCAGCCATGTGTGTTATGTTTGCGGACCACGCCCCAACGCCCCAACGCCCCATTGCCCATTGCTCACCTGATCGGGTCGCAGACCCGGCGGCACCCAGGTGTACTCCTCCAGAGCACAGCCACTGTCGTCGTCCGACTGTGAATTGCGCTGAAAGTCCAGCTGCTGATGGTGGCTATGATGATAGACACTGGCGGTGGCGGCCGTCTTGTAGCTAGCGGTGCGCAGCGGCGTGGCAACCACCGAGTTGAGTGGCAAATGGTTGGGCGGCTGGCAGTGGCGTCGCTGCAACGGCGACACAAAATGCGACGGCGTCCCGCTGCTGCTAGCCGTCGATGGGGCATCCAAATTGTTGACCGTCGAAGTGGTTGAGTGGTTGCTGCTAGCAGCGAGCTGTTGCTGCTGCTGCTGCTGCTGTTGTTGTTGTTGCTGTAGCTGCTGCTGCTGCTGCTGCTGCTGCTGCTGTGGATAGGGCGCTGCACCTCCAGCCTCCAGCTGCAGCAATTCGCTTTCCGTTTGCGTGTAGTAACTGCTGCCGGGCTGCTCCATCTTGAGCTGTTGTTGTCTGCTACCGCAGCTACTCATGCGCGGTGCGGGAGTGGGCTTCAATTTGTGGCTCAACTGGTTGCTGCAAGTAGATATATTGGACACTAGAGATTAGTCTATCACCATATTTCCTCTAAATTGAGCTGTAAGCAGATTACGATATACTCTAGAAATTTAAATACAGTTTAAGATAGCCAAGTTTAAAATTTAATTCAGTTGTATTTGTTTCAACGAGTTTGTTTATTTCTCACATGAATAAATTTAATTTAAGACTATTTATAATTTATAAAAAATATTTCGTCAGTATTTTTAACATATACAAGCATCAAAAGTCATCAGCCTTAAGCAATCTTGAGACAAAAACTAATCAAATTAAATTATAATTGCTTTATTCATCATAAATCATCAAGCTCTCTTGCGCTTTAGGAGCCCACCCATTATTACATAATGTGCTACATATAATTAATAGAGCTGCTACAACATATCCACTTGACTTTATGGCTTCTCTTGAATCCCCGCCCAGTCACATTTGCAAATCCTGTTGCATGCTAATTCGGTTGGCCTGAGACTTGGTAAATTGCGCATACGTAATGTTGCTCCATTTGCAGAAACGATATGCACAGTGGTATGGATATTATTAGAGCTATATGTGCATGGATATTCAACTGAATATTCATATTCATATGCGCATGATGAATGCTGACAAGCCCAATTTGCAATTAGCCGGCTGAGATATAGCGAAAACTCATTTAAATTCAACGCGCCGGACATTTCTAATCAGCCAACATGTTGCAGCTGCTGGCGCATGCGTGTTGCTGTCCAATTTATGAAATTTCGAAATTGCCAGCGCATGTCGGGCCATCAGCATGTGGCCATCACCATAGCCATAGAGTCATAAACTTTAGGCTCCGTCTCTGACCAATGTGGAATCTGCGTTCGTTCCCTGCCTGCCTGACTGGCTGGCCGACTAGCTGGCTGCTTGCTTGCTTCTTTCCGACTGCCGCATTTTCTGTGTACTTTCACTCGAAACACACTCTCGGCCGATTATGCAGCCAAGCAGCAGCAACAATTTGATATTGCTTTAGAAATTCCAGCGGCAACTTTTAACTTGCTTTTCATATGGCACCCAGCTTGCTCATGTTTCAGTTTTAATTTGCCTTTAAATACCCTGCTTATAGATGGCCGACTTGAAGGGCAGTTTGAATGCAACTCACTAATGTTTACATAATCAAGCGAGCATTCAATGGGAGACTAGGCATAAAAAATTTTATCTTAAGATAGAGCTGCATTAGTAAATGTTCTTTTGATTGACGGTACAAATACTCAAGACAGAAAGCTGAAAACTGAAGTCGTGAACTATCAAATTTTTTATAAAATCTCAAATAAACAGCTTGGAAATATTATACGTATTTTATCACATTGTTAAAAAAATAAATAAATAAAAAAATAAAATGATATGAAACAAATTTAAATTTTTTTTTTTTTTTAATATGAATTAATTTTTTTATGGCTTAAACTGAATCAGATTATTTTGTATTATATTTCTATATTATTCGCTAGTATAAATTCTATATTTTACATATTATCGTGAATACATCATCTTCAGCTAATACAAAATAATTCTATTCTAATAGCACACCTCAACAGGGCATTTGCTAGTCAATCAAAGCCCAACTCTCACATTCTTACATGATTTCTCTGTTAATTTCAGCTCGCCCGCGGGCCATAATTTTGTGTTTGGGTATTTCTGTTTATATTTTCTGTTTCTGTTTCTGTTTTTTAATTTCAGCAATTAAAGTCATTTGTGTGACTTAACGCCAAGTGCCTTATGCGTTTAGCTCTGCATATCAGCGTTGCAGTTGCGTGTTAGGCTCGACTTTTCGAGTTAAACATTCTCATTCATAAGCCTCTCTGGATTTATATCACATTGCACAACATCTGGAGCATGAACAGCAAACAAACAAACAATCGAATCAACAACAACCAGCTGCCTAATGTCCGAGCTGTAGCCTAATCAATGTGAGAAGCAGAGGCTAAAAGCAATTTGCCATCACGCCAAGCGATTTATTTGAATAACTTGTAAATTTATGCAAATGAATGATAACAAGAGAGCCTCTGACTCGGCCTCTGCTGCTGCCACTGCCTCTGTCGTTTGATCAGAGCCAAGTCAAATTTGTGTGGGGCTCTTTAATAGTAGCTATACGACTATAAGGCCTTGACTGCGCAGACCCTTTCGCCAAAGCACAATTTAATGGGTCTCGCACTCGGCAGACTGTAGACTGGGCTGGCTGCATGCAAAAGTGAATGTCTTGCAGCGTGTTGCATGTGTAGCTAACTGATGGGCATTTGCTATTAGCATTAACACCATGTTGTAGTTCAGCCGGAAGATCACCAGCGATAATATTAAACAGATCGTTAAAGAAAAAGAAACAGAAAATACGATTCCGCAGAGAGATGCTAGTGAAAGTTTTATGTGCTACGTTTTGTGGTTTTCCAATGCAAATTCCATTTGTTATGTTGGACAGTGCCAAAAAAAAGAGAGATAAAATAAAGACAGCAACAACAATCAAACATACACCTTATCCACATCTGCGTGCGATCAATCAAAGGGGGCGAAGACTAGAGCGTTGCTTTCTAAACGGCAGTCGATCCATTCATTGCGATTGTCAACTGCTGCCCAAACAAAGTCAAGGCATAATCTGTCACAAATGAATTGTGCGCCTGTTGATTGACTTTGATAGCCCAATACCAGCGTCAGCCCAATTCAAATCTGGCCAAAGCCAAAAATTTATAAAAAAAAAAAAATCAAATAAATTGATTGCCAAACATGGGCAAGACTGTTGACATACTCGCAGCTGTCCAGCGAGTCTCAGCTGTTGGCCAGGCTGGGTCGGTTTTCTCTTTTCGTGCAAAACGCCATAAGCAACAAGGACGGCTCGCATGGAGCTTAAGCAACTGCGGGATGATCTGCACTTTGTCGAAAGAAGTCTTTTTTTCAATGACATATTTTTCCTCAATTAGTTAGCGAAATACTGATTGATTGCAGAGTAGTTGGACTAGGTTTTACAATATATTTACTTGCATAGCGAATAAATATGTATAGAGTATTTGAAGTCAGTTAACTCTTGCGTTTCATTTCGTAGCTATTGCTTGCAATTTGATTCGCCATACGCAAACGGTCTAGCATGGAGCTGACGTGCATCTGACCAACTATGGTGCGATCTCTGACACATGCATAAATTTGGGTTAAGAAGATTTTGAGTTTCGAGCTTGAGTTTATTTGGTTTGATGTTTGTCATTTCCTTGATGTGTGTGTGTCACAACTAACCAGACGAACGTACGCTGGCATATGAGCATAATTAAAGTAAAGTGCTTGACACATACATATTGCAAATGGAAATAAAAGTAGAAATGGAATGGAATGGCTAGACAAGTTATTGCCACAGAGAATAGCTAAAATAGTAGGCCGACCCCATAGCCGATATATGTCAATTGTAATATTCTAGCTGGCAATAACTCTTTATCCGAGCTTATCCGAAACGCTATAACTTTCATTTCATTTATACTGCTGAGCCAATATTTGCTGCAGTTAAATGCCAGTTGATATAGTTGGTTTTACATTTTATCCGAGCTTATCCGAGATAATCCACATTATTATACATATATATTTTAACTCTTACAAATTTGATAACTGATTTTCGTGTTGTCCAACTTATCCGAATTAAAACAAGATTTAATTTTAGTTTAAGGTGCATTTATTTGTTATCCCTCTCACAAACCCTAATCTATTAATTAACACTCAAATCAAATTCATGGGCTTAATGGAGTACTTTGATTGGTATCCGAACCATATACGGAACTGTAATTCACTTAAATCCAATCGCTATAAATCCAGCTGCTTGATTTGTTATCTCTTTTCCGTGTGTTGTTGGCCAATGCAATATACAGCTCATTAGGTAACATTTCAGCAATTGCGGCACGTTTAATTCAAATGCCAATGCCGTGAGCCCGTTGCTTGGCTAATAATATCTCAATTATCCGCATCAGCACAGCTGATTGGCAGTGGCTATCCGGCAGTGTATAGCGAATGCATTTCAAATGTTGTCTTCTTTCCAATAGAGAGTAGCTGTGGCTGTATGGCCAGCGATTTCATTAAATTTTAGACACGCAGTTTCTCCAGAACTGGTTCAAAATCATTTAGGCACATACACACACACACACACATACAGAGACACACCTCTGTGTGTTGTGCTGATGTACCCCAACCAGTTTCCTAGAAACTGAGCCGAGAGAGAGAGAGAGAGAGAGAGAGAGAAGTTGCACTACGACACGCAGACATTCGGCTTGGTTCGGCTCGGGTGGGCAATTGAACTACGTGGAAATTAAAACGAAACATGCAATTCTTGGTAATTGAAAAATGTAGAAGAAGCAGCAGAGGCAACCGCAGCAACAACTGAACCGAATCCGCTTTAAATTACTTTCACAATTGGTCAAAAGATAAACTGTAGTCGACTATAAGTGAGAGAGAGAGAGCAGCTTGGGATTATCTGCACACGATCTGTGGATCTTGTGATTTGTAGCTGGCATTTAGGCCTAAAATGTGTGGTGGGGTGGGGGGGCGTTGGCAGCAGTTGATGCTCCAGAATCGAAAATGCGATTATATTAAAATGTTGCCACGTTTTGGGCGTGGCGCATCAGCAGAGTCAAGGCCCCCACACACTAAACTCTGTAGAGCTGCAACGAGTCGCTCTGTCTGCCGTGCCTTTTCCCAGCCCATTACGAAATCTGCGTGGCTCAGCCTCTAATTTGCCCTGACCTTGTTGCGTGCCTTTGTCTTGGTTTACACAAAAGGGGCGGCAGCAGCATAAAAAGCAGAGAGGCAGAGAGAGATAGAGAGAGAAATACTTTATACATATAAACAACAAGCGAAACAGACCAGTTTATATATGTATGTGTATAGATTTATAGACATTTTCTTTTTTTTTAGAGTTCCAGTTGCATTTGACTCGAGCTTGCGTCACACATAACAAAGGCCCAAAAGCAAACAAGTCACGTGTGTGTGACTGTGTGCAACACGTGTTGTTGTCGCTCAAAACTTTATGCATTTTTTATGAGCATGCACAACAAATACACACACACGCACACACACAGATGCACACTGGCACACGCAACAATAATGTGTGTTGTTTGTTGGCTGTCTGCGCGCCTTTTGGCCATTTCTTTTGGAGTGCCTGATGGGCGCAACCTGTGGCAGCGCCGGTTTGGCCCGTTGCGCAAGTTTGTGTCTGTGGTGTGGAACGCCTCTTTAAGTACCGCGAGTGATTTAGTGCAATAGTGCCGTTAGACTAAAGCAAGGCTAAAGCTGTTGACTGCCTGCTGATAAGCTGCAGCCGTTGCAAGCAGCAGCAGCAGCAGCAGCATTAGCCACACATCTTCACACACACACACTCACATAGAGCGCAGTCAACAAACATGGTCTAAAATGCATAATTAATCGAACTGTGCACGGTTTCGACTGCTTTGCAGCATGCCACATGTGGCACAGGCACCACAGAGCACACGGCACTCCACTTCACTTCACTCTACTCATTTCTCGCATTGAGTCGTTTCGCTTTTTGAGTTTTTTGCATTTTGTGCTGGAGCTCATTTCTTTTTTACCTCCGACTGTCATTAACAGCCTGTGCATAATTTGCTGCTATGCAAATGCAGCTAGATGTCTGCCACTGCAACCAAACTACGGCTCCTGCAACTGCTCTGGCCTGGCCTGGCCTTGTCCCTGCTGCTTCCCACTCTGCCGCTGCCTGTCAGCGTCTTTGAACACGTTTCAGCGCTTGCCCCGCTCGTTGCAGCATGTGGCAGTGCTTTAATTTATGCAAAATGTTGTTGTTCTACGGTTATGCAATACCTTTGCACCGCCTCTCCTTCCCCTCTACAAGAGCTGCTACCTCAAGCCTTGCCTACTACTGTTGGCTTTTAACTTTTCGTTCATCAAACACGCTACCAAATTCGTTAGCTTTCAAGTTCACATTTAGCCTTCATTTGGGCCAAGTTTATTGATTTTGTTTTGGATTTGTTTTTATTTTTTCTCATTTTTTGTTCAACAATAAGGAAAAATAAACTGGCTTTTAGAGCTATCGAAAATTTATGCGTTTTAAATTGTTGTAAATACTTCGGCTGACGCCCATAAGCGGAAATAGGCAGCAAAAAAAGACCATGAATTGGCTGGCAAATTAGCTGGCTTTTTGTGTTATAGTTATTTATTTTCTTTGGCTCTTAAGTTAATAGAACAGGTACAAGGTACCGACACATACATATGTATATGGATACACATACAGATACATGCACAGTTACATCTGCAGGTAAAAACCGACTTGGCATACCTCAAATATTGAGAACAATTGGTAGACAGAGCTTAGGTTGCTTTGCAGCAATTACATGCAGATTGAGTGGCCGATAATAGGAGACTGAGGCGCGACTGTTCTCAAGCACACAAATAAAAACTCCCACAGTTCTTAGAAGACATAAATTAGATATTTCTGTCTTTTCCACATTTAATTTAGCCAGCGACGAAGAAAGAGAGGAGATGAACACACACAGAGAAGAGACAAAGAAGCCTAAGAAAAATAAACACGAAAGTTATACATAGGTGATAATAAATGTAATTGCGTTGAGCTTCACATCAAATTAAGGCACGGAGACTTCTCTCGCATCATCAAAGAGATTAAGTTTTAAGATGACCAAATAAAAATTTAATTATGAGAAAAGTCAAGAAAAATATATATATATAAAACGAGCTCCATCAGACAACAACGAAAACTAAATAGACGAAAGCAGAGCGAGCAAATCGCACAGCCAAATCGAAGATGAATGAATAGCAGCAATACAATAAACCAATAACAAAAAAACCATCAAAGAGACATCAAGAAACAATTCGAGCATAGGAATTATTCTATGACGAAAAAGTTGAAGCCATCAAATTTGAAAAGAAGAAATCAACGAAGCGTTCAACACGTCGCTGATGGATGTGTCTGCAACTGGGTCTGCCCAACAGGTGAGTGAGAGCGAGAGAGCGACAGAGAGGGGGGACCTGTTGCTAACGTGGGAAACTAGTTTCAGCGACAATTACCAAAATAAGAAGAGGCGCAACTCGTCAGCAAAGAGAACAGAAATGTATTTAGAAGACTCGAATTCAACCCTGTTGCGGTTGCTGCACTTGCCGCGTTGCAAAGCAGCTCAGCTGACCGTGAAGCGGCAGCGGGGGCATGCAACAGAGTGAAACAACAACAAATATAACAACCACTGCACTCAGGCTAAGGTCAAGCGTACCGGAAGTGTGGCATATAATTAATTGCAGCATGTGCATCATGACGCATCGTCATCGCAGTCAATTGGCGATATTTTTCCCACACACCGCAATTGGAAATTGGAAAATGGGAATTGGAAATGTGCGTCTGCGTGTGCGTGTGCAGTGAGCCATGAAAGGATTAACTTTAGCATGTGGCACACACACACACATACATACACTTTGATATGCCGCCTGTGGCAGCTTTCCTGTTAACTGTAATGTGCAACAAGCAAACATCGAGCCAACGGACAGCCACATTTCAATTAACCAAAAGCGAGGCGAGCAATCTCAGAGACAGAGAAAGCTAAAGTAACCGAGTGATAGACAGAGGGACTCGGTCTAATCACCGCCTGTCACAACAACACAGACTCGTTTCATTGACCAGACCGGCGCTTATGTAGCTGCTCAAATGGTATCTGCATTTTGTATCCGTATCTGTATCTCCATCTGCATCTGCATCTCCATCTCCATCTCAAAAACTCTGTCTGCGCATCTGGGTCTATGCCTATGCTAAAATGCGCAATTAAGTCATCATGCCAAGCATTAGACGCCAAGTGCATTAGCCAAACGCACACTTGGTCAGGCAACCAGGAAGCCAACCAATCAAAATTATGCTACTACAAATACAAATACAGCTAAGAATCTCGCAGAGATATATCCCAAATCAATTCACAATAAACTCAATACGAACAGTAAAAGGAAAATACAATATAGGAAAAAAAAACTCCAATTCCTTGCTATATTTTTACAATAAAGAAGAAATACTTCTAAGTACGTCAATCCATCCCGACCGACCAGAACGTAACACCGGTCCAAAAAGTCTATAATACGAAAGATAAAGAAAAGATTCATACGGATACTTTATAAATAAATACTGCTACTCCAATCTCTCCACTCCATAAATGAGCACACAACTAAATGGAAACATCCGACTAAATAGAAACATGAGGAATCATCCGACTAAATAGAAACTGAGGAACTGAGTAACTGCGCAACTAGTTGGCTAATGAAGCTTGAAGCGCAACTCGAGCAGTTCTTGAATTGGGATTAGTTGAACAGGATCTTGTTAGCGAGTGAGGAAAGCGCCGTTAGTTGTGGCAACTTCCTCGCCTCGTCGAATGTTGGCCAGCAATTTATCAAAATGCAATTGTTAAGGGGCACTGGCGCGGCTCATTAACGCCCCACTTGCCGCTGCAGCAGCAGCGCTTGCCGCGTGGGCGACCCTGGGGCAGGTACAAAATGCAAGCTAAAGACGCTGTTGACCTGGCTCTTTTGGGCATGCCACTCACGCCCCAAATGCGCATGTACACATGTTTTTCTAACTTAATTGTGAGGCGCGCGCGCAGGCACATGTAGCCGCATGAATAACATGAATAACAAATGCCAGCATCAGCATCATCTCGAGTTGCGTCAAGTGGGAGCTAGGGACAGCTACAGGGTGCAGAACAAGACACTCGAGTGCAGCTGCCTGTTAATAATTTGCGCGAATCTTGGCCAAGCCAAACAGCTCAACTCAGTGCCGTCAAGTGGCAGAAATATTTCAAGAAAATCACGACTTTCATCTCGAGTTTTTTTATTTGGCTACCAAGCGCAATGCCAACCGGTCGAAACGTCGTAGCTTCACCGTGAGACTTCAACGAAGTGCAAATAAAAAAGAACGACATAGGAAATAGACAAATATTGAAGTTTAGTTTATCCCAAAGTATCTGAAGCAGGAGATGAAAGCTTCCCAAATTTCGCCAAAACGAAGGACCAGATCGATTTCAATTTGCAGTAAATATGATTCAAGCTATACTTTAAAAAAAACACCGACTAAAAACTCCCAGACACACAAACATTGCCGGAAACCAACACTGCCAACATTTGTGTTAGGGTACTCCGTATTTCACCAACCCCTACTATATGGAATTTTACACCTGATATTCTCAACTTTCAACTAAATAGAGATAAAAATAACCAACATTTAAGCCTCGTGTTTATCTCACAGATTACTCCACCACTAAACAAGCCACGACGACCTCAGATTGACTTATGGCCACAAAATTGCGAGTGTGCGAACGAAGAGATCAGAATAGCAGCAATATATGCGCTATAGAGAGATCTCATATAATAACCATAATCAGAGAACAGGAAATACAGACGCCCTTCAATTTGGCTGGTTAGGGCCCTTCTTTTTTGAACTCTCTGCTGTGACTCGACAACTTTGCCAATTATTGCAGCTAGCAGGCTGAGTGATTTTCTTTAAATTGAATTTCAACCAAGCAAACCACAAACAAAAAATAAATATGAAGCAAAAATCCGCGACGCCTTCAGGCATTACAGCTGATAGACAGGGCCAACATTTATTGGCCCGTATCATGAAAATGATGGTGATGGTGATAAGGCAATACTGGCAATGATGGCAAGAAAACAGGTGAAAGATGCATTCGTTACGAGAGGTAACGCCCACCCGAGGAAATCAAAAAAATAACTAACAAAAAATATATTTCAAACTCCTTCCGTTATTCTACTTTGATATGTTTTATGAAATCCGAGGGAGCCCCGCCTAGCCCCCCCACCCTCCTTCTGGCCTTTGCCATTTCAATTAGCGTGGCATAGAACCTGAAACATAAAAACGGTGCTAGAGCTGTTCAAACCACACAAAACTAACCAAAAGAAATATGAAAAATAAAATACTCCGAATGCTATCTGAACGTCAAAGACAAAGGTAAATTGGGCATATAAAACTTCACATCCATAGACTAAATAGTTTAAGCACAGCATTTCTTGGCAACCAAAATTCAGTTTGAAGGCGTTATTTATGTATGAAGATTCAGAATATGTTTCGAACAAAGTGAAACGTACGTATTTGTCAGAAGACATTAGAATTTCATAACAAAAAATAAACACACCAAACTGAACCATCGAAACCCGGACTAAAAAAAGTGGGTAGTGTGAAGCGATTACATTGGATAAATCTCCAGAGTTACGAGGAAGAAAGCGTCAAACAATGCAGCAATTAACAAAGTTAGAGCCGACATTTTTTCAACAGCTATTACCACCAAGTCGGAGAGAGTCAGAAAACTTGACGTTCCAAGAGTTCTATCGTGAACTTCACAAAAATTCACTGTACGAGCCAGTCTTATAACAATTTAAATTGTATAAGACCTCTTGCATATAGCAAGGACTTCGTATTTTAGCATGAATACCATCCCCCATGAGGTACTCAAGAACGAGCCAGTCTTCAAACAAATTGCTTAAGACCTCTTGCATATAGCAAGGACTTCGCCAACATAAATAAAGACATATTCCCAAAAAAAAAAAAAAAAAAACACAAAAAAGTCCAAAACAATTCCAAAAGAATTGAATGGGAGCAATTCAAAAACCCAAAAAATTGATTGCTAACTTATGAACATAGACTTGGGGAAAGTCAAGTGCTCCGCACCTGAACCAGTTGAGAATTCTAAGCGAGAAAAATATGAAAATCGATTTTCAAGCTAGTTTTTTAAAGTTTACTTTTAGGGGCCAGAGTCATACAGACACAAACAGTTATGAGGCTCACATTGTTTTATAGCTAAATAATATCTATTATGTAACAGATATATATATTTCTATTATGTAAAATTTGTTTATAAAATTAAAATTCAATTTTTCTACTTTAGAAGCTGTTTATCAGCCTATTAAAGAAACAATGAAAAAAATGCGAATATCTCAATTAGGCATCGATTAAATTTCCAAATGGCCATAAAAAACAATCAAATTCTTTGACTTTGTTCTACTTGTAGCTCATAAACGTTGCGGATTACAAAACGTCGGGGCACTCGAATGAATGCCTCGACTGTGAAAGCTTTTTATGAGCATTTTAGAGCGCCGTCCATATAAAGCTATTAAACAACCATTAAACTAGCCCATAAAATGTGCCATATGAGTTAAGCTCCTATCAGTGGGTCCGGGCTCTCTGGCTCATTAATTCCATTTGCTATCCCCACAGGTTCGGATAACAGAGCCGAAAACAGTTGGGCAGGGGGACGGAATGTAAAACGCGTCAAACGCATTTCAAATTAGTTTTGCCGCTGTTGCCGCTCCAATTAGGAGTCAGCTAGGGTAGATAGCTTCTCATCTATAGATTATCTTAACAACCTGTTGGGGCTCTCCTTTTGAGGTATTCGACTTGGATTAGAGAATTATGGGCAATGCGATAGATAGGCAATGCTTTCTAAGTGCTCTCGAATAAGGTTGAACTCACGTTTTGGCAGCTAGTTGCTGTTGTTGTTGTTGTTGTTGTTGTTGTTGCTGGCCATCAAACTTGGCCAATTGTTCTTCAATATCGCTTAATTGCATATCATCGGCAATGGCTGCTGTTTCGCAGCTGCCACGCCCACAGTCCAACAATTGATCCGTTTGCGCATTGTGCAGCCAAACCGCGTTTCGATTCCGGCAAACATTTAAACTGAGCAGCTCATTCAGTGGCAATTGCTGATTGGGTCTGTTTCGATGCTGAACGCGCTGCAGCTGCTGCGGACTGAGGCAGCCGGTTAGCATGGCCACCTCCACGTCGTCATCGGTTTCGCCATTGCAGGAGATGCCCGATGAGTGGAAATGCTCCTCCTGTTTGGCGGGCAAACAGTCGCTAGACAGATCGCTGCTTATCAAACTCGACTGCTGCGAGTGCAGAGCGCGTGCCAAGCTGGGCGCAGTTTCGTCCACATAGCCAGGGGCTGGCAGCTCGAGTGCGATGTCATAGGGCGCCAGCTTGACCCTCGTTTTGGTCTTCACCGCAGATTTGACCAAGTGGCGCTGCTTTGAGCAATTTGACTTGAGCTTGCGTGGCGTCAATTTGGTGACTGTCGATTGACGCGACTGATGTGTGCGATGCACGGTTAGAGCAGCAGCCGGAGTGGCAGCAGCAGCTGCTGCCGGAGCAGGAGCCGAAAGATTTTCCTTGCGCTCTGTGGAACGTCGACGACTGCGCCGTATGCTCGGCATATTGCGCGGAAACAATTTGCCAACATCCGGTTGTGAAATTTTCGATACACTATCACAGCTTTGAATGCCGCTTCCACTTCCACTCCCACTGCCACTGCCACTACTGCTGCTGCTGCTGCTGGTATCCGTAATGGCCAAAACCGAAGCGCATTCGCTGTGTCGTATAACTTCGCGATAGTGTTTGTTGGCATCGTTTTGCGCGTGGGGCAAGCAGATTTTCCACCAGCGCTTCTTGGCCAACAGCTTGGACATATTTGGAACACAATTGAAGCTGCTGCCAATTAGCGCATCACAAATCAAATCAAATCAATTGACACCGTTGCACTGGTATGTCGGCTGTCGGCTGCACAGCAATTACTGTCCGCTGCAATTAACTGCGAATCCGTTTGTGCTAATTACGTGCGTAAAATCAATAACAGCACGAGAAATCAATCAAAATCGAAAATAAATTGCGCGCAATTCTCACCGCGTGCGTCATACGAACTGTGCGCTTTGAAGTCGCGATCGCTACTAAAGAAGTTGCGCGTGCGTCGAAAGTTGTTTCAACAACAGAAAGTTCAACACAGCAGAAGCAAACAGCGAGAGAGAGAGAGAGAGAGAGAGAGAGAGAGAGCGCGCACACAGGTTGATGCAGGTCCAATTCAACATAGCCGGCTCAAATTCACCTCGCGATCAGGCACGCGCTCTCGCACACAAATACACACACACACACACACACACACACACATGCTAACAAACTCGCTCTCTGAGCTGAGCTAAGCCGCTCTCTCTCTCTCTCTATCCCTCTCTTATACGCCTAGCAAGTGCAGCTCAGCGCGTAACAGGTGTCGGCCCGGCTTAGGGAGTGAGACGAGTTTGACTTATAGAGCTGCAATTTTGAGCGCTTTTTGTTGTTGCTCTCAGCGCCTGTGATTTGTGGTCGCATTCTATGCGCTTATTAAGCGGCTATTGGCGTGAGCGCTAGGCAGGCGCTACTGGTTGCCTGATTGGCTGCAGGCCACATATGACACATTTCAGGCACTTGGCGTGAGTGACCCATTTCGAGTTGAAGCTCAGCTATGAGCTAATGCTGCAGGGCTCTGTTGTTGTTGTTGCCGCATTAGCAACCTTGCAGCAACCAACATTATTATGTGTGGCACAGCCGGAAGGGTTGCAGCTTCGAATTTCACTCTTGATTGACAGCATCGTAATGCATAAGAGTGAAATTAGCTGCGGCTGCAAATGATTTTCCGACTTTCTAAACTTTAAGTCGTCAACTCATGTTAAAATCTCAAAAAAATAAAAGGAAAAACAAAAATTTCACTTGTGAATTCGTTTCTTTGCACTTACGTCTAATATTTGCCAAGTGTCGTATCCATTTTGCTGGCCAGCGCCGTAGAAATTGTTTGACTAACTGTAATGAGAACAAAATATGCCAATAAGCAAATAAATTAGGGAACAAAGTTGAAATGTTTACGCAGAGGCGTGGAAAAGGGGGAAAGCTCGGCTAGAATTATACAAAAAACGTGCAACTAATTGCCAACAAAATGGCAAACAACAGAATAAACAAAACTGTACGCAAAAGTATTTTAATTACCAGCATTTGCAGTGTCAGAACAACATGCCACGCCCCCCCACCACAGAGAAGTGCGTCCAAACTTTATTTGACAGTTACAACTGAACAATTCATGAAGTGAAATGCGCAAAACGAAACAATTTTGATTAAAACTTGCGACACGCAGCTGGCAGCTCAAACTGTCAGCCAGATGTGGGAGGGGAGGCGGTGGGCGTGGCAGCGAGGGTAGTACGTTACGTGCAGAATCTCTGACAATTGCCATTTGTGTTAAGTGCAGCGGGCAAGCAGAGAGGGCAACAGGTAAGAGTCAACGTCACACAGAATAGACACAAAAACAAAAAATAGAAAATAAAAAACTTGCTGGGCCAGCGTCTCCCGACGTCGACGTCGACGTCACTGCAAAGGTCGTAAAAGTTGAGATTTTAACGTGCGCTCTACACGTGTACGCTCTGCGCGAGTGCGAGTGAGAGTGTGAGTGTGAGTGTGAGTGTGAGTGAGAGTGAGAGTGGATGGCAGCCAGGAGTCATTGCTGGGCGCAGTTGGGCGCAGCTGATGCCAAGGCAGAGCAGCGCTGCCGGCGTATATCGCTGCCAAGATGGCGTCATAAAGCACTAAAAAGTATTAAAACAATTTACACTTTGTAAAAACAACAGCAGCAGCAACAGCAGGAGTCGCAGCAGCAACAACCGTTGTGTGGCTTGTTTGCCAGCACGTGCGCGTGCAAGTGTGAGCGAGACAGGTACCTTGGCATTGTGCTGTCGCTCGCCCTTGATGTGTTATTAACATTTGCTGCTGCTCCTGCTGCTGCTGCTGCTGCTGCTGCTGCTTGCACAACATGGCGCCCGCTCTAACTGTCATAATCATAACGGTGCCATCAGCTTAGAATTGCGAAATGGCGCCTGTGCCGTTGACAATCGCGTTACCATAATTCCGCCTCTCCTTATTTTTTGTTGCGCTAAATTCAAATAGCATTTGGCGCTTATTTGCATAAACAACGTGAAAGTCGCAAAGTGAAAAATTGCATGAAAATATATTTATATAGAAAAAAAATGAATGTAATAAGAATCAAGAAGAATGGAAGTGGAAAAGGGAAAAGGCGGCAGCAGCTGCCGCAGCCTCTAACGGCTGGCACTGTGGATGAAATTGAAGATTCTGTCTCATAACCAATCGATATGTAAAGTGAACAAATTGGATTTGTGAAAGGATGGTGAAAGAGAACAACAAAATAAATAAAAATATTTAACAATTGCAATGGAAAATTCAATTTTAATAATTGCATAATGATAATCTTTCTTGCAATTTTTACATTTGCAAATTGGTTTACATTATTAAGTTTGGAGTGTGTGCTCGACTGGCCATTGCATTGTTGGCTGCAGTTGACGCCATGGTGCGTCATGCACAGTTATTCATTTTCAATGAGTCTACCGTTATATCCGCACGCCAGCCATGCCACCAATGTGCCATATGCGTAGCCAAGCACAGCCCTCCTCAACCAATCCCCCAGTCAGCCTCGGCTCCTATAGAACAGCGACTTCCTCTTAAGACAATAAGCACTGAGCGTTAACTATGGAGATGGAGATGGAGATGGAGCTGATGCCGAGAGCTCAGCGCTCGAGTTGGAGTTGGAGTTGGCGCTGTGGCAATAACAACGGGGAGCCGTAACAATTGCAACCAGCTCAAAGAGCCAGCTTCTGTGTCTCTCAGCTATTTTCTTTTTTTTTTTTCATTCGAGTTTCCTGCGTGGGCGGCCCTAATGATGATGTCTCCTGCTGCTGTTGCTGCTGCCTCTGCGGCGGGTTGCTGTGTACTCTTTGTTGTTGTTGCTGGGGGAAATGTGGCGAAAGTCTCAAGTGCTGCCTGCCAAAGTCCCGTTATATTTATGAAAAATATTTCGTTGCATGAAATGCGATGACAAAACAAGGCGGCGCAATCATTGCGTTGATTTGCAAAATGGCGCCGATGACAGTCAGGGAGGCGTGGGCGTGGGCGTGTGCTCACTGATTTTTAATTAAAAAAGCAACAACAACAACAACAGCAACGAGTAGAAGCGCAAGAAAAAAAAAAGTAATACACAGAGAGAACTCCAAAGTGCGCGTCACAAGGTTTCCTTTTGTTAATCGACTTGATTGTAAATATTTTCTTGCCGCTCCTCTCACCCTGTGTCAGCCCCCCATCCCAAGTGCCCCCTCCCCCTCGCTGTTTGGCTGTTGCTGTTGTGTTTGCTTGTCATGTTGCTGCGCTTCTAACGGCACATTCAGCACAGCCCCAGTGACAGTGCCACAAGCAGGCACAAATCTTGCCTTGCGTCCCGCCTCCGTCCTCAGTCGCACCTTTACCCCTGCACAGCAGCCGCCCCTTTTTTGCTTTTTTTTTTTTTGCAGTGAGTGTGTCGCTAGCAACATTTGCCTTTGTTATTTATGGCAGCATTGTTCTTGCTGCTGTTGCTGTTGCTGTTGCCGTTGCTGCTGTGTGTCGCCTGCGTCCCTCTGCTGATGCGTTGCGCGTTTTTTCACGCGCCAATCTTCAGAGCAGCAAAGGTGGGCGCAGCATCAGTTTGTTTTTTGTCATTGCGTTTTTAATTTTGACTTTGACGCCGACAACGACAATAATGTTAGCAACGTCTGTCAGCGACAGTTGGGCACAATTTTTCGTTATTTTATTTTGAGAACAAGTTATGAGCACATCAAATAAAAAGACGGCGATAAATAGAAACGTGCACTGTCACATAGTAGCCCAAAGAAAATCATATAAATTTGCGTAGACTAGCTGACCTTTAGCCTACATTTGCCGGTCCTCAAGAGAATAAGCAACTGCAGGAGTCGAGCAATAGCTTTTAGTAGGCCTTTTGCCTAGTACTTTCGGAATTGAATTGAATTTATTGAGCTCTAACTTTAATAAAGTTGCTCAACTGCTTATTGAGGAACATAATTGTTTAATTTAAAAAAAAAAAACAAAAAATAATAAATAAAAATATATATAACATAGAAGATCATAATCCATTGCAAAAAAAATTCTTTTTTTTGTTCACTAATTATATAATTATTTTTCAATTATTTGCAAATTTTGTAACATCTTTGATAAGTTATTTCTATATTAAGCAGCCCTAATATAGAAATAATTACAAATGAATAAGCACTCGTTAATGACTTGCTGCACTCATCATTCATCACTGATTAGTTGAAAACGCGTCGTCAAATCGTTCGGTCTAAGCCTTAAGCAACAATGTTCATAGTTTACTTGCTCATTATAGTTGCATTTGCCACGCCCACTTGGTGTGAGCATACACGATTCAAGTCAGTTGAATGCCAATCGGTCGATCCCGAAATTATTGAAATCAGAAGCTGTATTCTAAAGCCGGTTGGGCGTGGCGTTAAAGATATCTATGTGGTTGTCAAATTACTGAAGGAGCCCGTGACCAATGCTACGGTAGATGACTAGAATTACTATATATACTATATGGACGAAGACTATAGACAAGATGTGTACTTTATAGGTTCGTCTGGAGTTGAGGCATCGCGGCTATGACAAGCCCGTTTTGTATTCATTCGCCGTGGATGCGTGCCGATTTATGAGTGCCAGCAATCGTAATGTCCTCGCGAATGCTTTCTATAAATTTCTCAAATTCGACGTTTACACCAACTTGAATCATTCGTGTCCGTTCAGAGTGCGTAAATCTAAATTAACACAATTTTGTTGTCATTTTCATATTCTAATATTGCAGGATGAATTGATCATCGATCATTTACGCTTCGATGAGAATTTCAATTTTCCAGTACCCATGTCCTTGGGCAATTATAAGCTAATGAGCTATTGGTATACATACAATGTCCTGCGCCTTACCATCCAGTTGAACTTTGAGATCACAACTTAAGATATTGCATGACAATAATGGATTACGATAATGGATCCCATATATATATATATATATATTTATATGTGTACATATTTCCACATCTTAATAAAATCTGCTTTGAATTAAAAAAAATGTCCAAGTAAATTTTTTTTATAATTACCACGATTGTAAAAATAATAAAGCCAATTTTAAATTAACTGGTTGAATGAGCACTAATGGTGTACACATTTATTTCAATAAAATTTTTGTCAATATATTTTTAAATATCCGTATTAAATATGAGCAATATTTATATCCATTCTCTGCACACTCTTTCTGATTTTTTCTCTTCAGCTAAAAATCTTTCACAAACTGTTCGGGTTTTTGGGAATTTTTTTATAGCTTTAATATCCAAATTTTGTATATACAAAGGGTATGATCTGCAAGGGTTTTTCTAAATGTTCATCATGTCATGGAAAGGATGATTTTAGAGCAGTTAATAACAAAATTAACAAAAAAAAATATATATATATAAAAACAAATAAAAAAAAGGAAAACACATATTTCATTTCCTTAAAATACGAATCCCATATACCTATCAAAATAATTTCCGATTTTACTTCCACTCACTGGAATACTACTTATATCACGCCCTGTCTAGTTTGTTGAGATTTTGTCTATACTCGTGGTGTAGCTGAGGGATATATTTATTACACGATGGCAGATAATTCCAGATAACGTCAGTACTAGTTATATATACAGACTGACAACACACAATTCATCGCTTGACTAAACATATATTTCGCAAACATTGAAATTGATGGCCTATTTGTACGCAATGGCTGATCAGTTAAACTAGTACAGCGATGCGCTTCGGTTGTCAGACTCGACTTATTTGTTTGGCATTGTGTGTGCTTGCCACGCCCACGTCGATGATCAGAATAAAGCTAACAGGGATTCAATGCCAGAACATGAATCCAAAGCTTGGCATCATCAAACAGTGCATCATCAAAGCGTACAATCGTGAAATTAAGGAATTGCACTTTTATATGACGCTGCTGCAGAAGCCAGTGTCAAACGTCACGGTTGGTAAACCCTATCAATATCAACATCTATATATATATATATATGTATATATTTATGCAACTGCAGATACATGTAGACATCAAACGTCGCTTTAGGTCCACCTTCGCCACCTTCGAAATTGATGCATGCCAATTTTTCCGTAGCACCCGACGGAATCCCATTGCCAATGCCGTTTACAGTTTCTTTCATCTGCAGGTCTACTCGAATATAAATCACACGTGTCCCTATGATGTAAGTCTCTAAGTAGCTATAACCACATCGATAACTAAATTTTTTCAACATTTATTATTATTATTATTTTTTTTTTTTTGTACAGCATGATGTAGTTGTGGACAGTTTACGTATCGCTGATCATATTAACTTGCCGGTGCCTCTCGGCTTAGGCGAATACGAGATCAAAACTTATTGGTATGTGCTGAAAAAACTGAGTGTCATTATCAATGTCAATTTTATGATTTCCGAATAAAAAAGTTGTCATAAAACAAAAAAAGGATATCGCTTATTATTTATTTCTAAATAACAACTAGAATGCTTTCTCATTATTAAGATGATTTCTAATATATTAAGAATCTGTTTCATGTGTAGGAAATCGTATTTTTGAAAAATAAATATATAAATTGCAATTTATATATGATATATACATATGTGAATATATTCTTCAATTTTACTTTTAATTTCTCAGTTTTGAAGCAACCTCTAAGATTTTACATTTAATGTTACGTACAAGCAAGTTTTTATTTTAGTAAATATTTAATTAAAAATTTAAACAAAAATAAGCCAAAAAAATAAAGATTTTATACTCTTATTAAACATCCAAAATGAAAAATACCTCGATCCACAGCTAAGCTGTGCTTAATTTTACCCATTTGTCATCAGCTTGTTGACAGGCAGTTAAATCATTTGTTTTTGTTGTTGCTGCCACAAGTGAAAGTACAAAGCGGCATTCACTAAAATGTCAAGCGCAGCAAAACCTTGCCACACGCTCGATGTGTGTATAATTAAATGCTGTTGCATGTGACTCTTGTTGTGGCCGATGGCAGATGGATGGACTGAGTTGAACAGACTCTGTCAGAGCATACATCCTCCCTCCAGACTCCTGCCCGGTTCAATAAACAGTCAAACACTGGCGAGCAACACCCTCAATTAAGCAACGTTGACAGCAAACAAATAAAGTGAAACACCCAACGTCAACATTCGACTCGCAAAACTGCAACGCCAGCCACGCCCACACACAGCACAGCCGCCTGCTTATAGGGCCTTACTGGGCCTTTATGAGCATGAGGAATTATGAATATTGCATGACATAAGAAGCTCTCTCTCTCTCTCTCTCTTCCTGCCTGTGTCTCGCCCCCAACATCCCAGCACAGAGCTCCCATCAAATCAGTTCTAAATACCCTCTAAGCAAGTGTGTCCTATGTCTAGGCTAATAAATGTCTCTGCCTGTTTGTTGTGCCTGTGCGAGTGTCTGCGTGTGTGTGTGTGCTGGGTGTGTGTAAATAATTAAATTCTTAATTATCTCATGCCTCGCACACGCTCGTAAACTCTGGTTAACTCCTGCTGGCACCTGATTAGCCGCACTCGACTTCATTTACACTTTGCCCACATCGCAAAAAAAAAAAAACCAAAAATATATGAGAAAATATTCATTTAATTAATTTTAATAATTCATACGTCACAAAATAGCAAAAAATTGCACACATGAAGACTTTCCGGCTTTAAAGCCAAAAATGCCAACTGAAAGTGTGAAATAATGTGTCAGAGTTCGTTAATGAACGAATTAGTATTCATTATGAGGTGTTCGCTTCGGGGGCTCGTCGCCGTTTGCCATTGCAATTTGCATAATGCTCTCGTCTCCTTATCTATTTTTCCCTGTTAGCGTGGGCGGCGTGTGGGCGTATGGGCGTGCCCGTTGCAAGCAGTGTGAGTAAATTAATATAAATGACAGCAAACATTGTCGTTTTAATGGCCCTGACTATAGTTCCAGCAAGTGTTAATGCTTAACTGGGAATTAATGCGTTCATTCTAGTTCTGCATGAATTGCGTGCGACAACTCTAAAGGGATTCGACTATATAGATAAGCATGTGAGTATAGGAGTTACCCTTAATGCTATGCATGTTTTATTTCAGCTAGAAAATTTCGTTTCTGAAACTGGACATTAATTTTATTATTTTTATGCATGCATGTTAGAGCAGCGAAATGAAAGTTTTAGACTTTTATTGAAAATTGCGTTGTAATATGGAAATTTAACAGTCATGTCTTAACATGCATGTTAACATTGAAGCTAACCAACAGCTCTGTTAACCTGTTGGTTTTCAATTGTTTTAAAGACTGACTGCTTCAGAAATAGTGTTGAAAATTGAACAAGAATGTCTCCAATATTCTGGTAAAGAATTTTTGATACGATTCAACGAATAAATCGTATTATAAATTTTCAGCCAAATTTTAGAAATACCTATAAGCCGTGCATTATTAATATTGCTTGCTAAGAATAGAATCCAAGACGTAAATCCAAAAACTTAAACTATATTTATGGAATATGTAGCAATCATGTTAATAAATAAGATTAAAAATCTTTTCCAAATTACCAAATTTTTTTCATAGAGCAAGCTTGACTATATAAATAAAGAATTCTTTCCTTTTTTTCTTGAATTTAAATAATATGTTTAATTTTTATTTTTTTTTATTTAATAATACAAAAATTAATAGCTAATCTTTAAGCAATTTAACTACACTCTTATCGACGTTAAAAACGCTGCGAAAATAATAAATAGCTGCTATCTACTATATCTCCGTCTAATTCAAGTTTACTCTGGGAACCTCTTTCATATTAAAGTCTAAATATAAAAGAAAAAATTATTTAAATAAAAATTCGTTAAAATAATGTCACAGTAATCTCATCAGTATTTTAAGTTCAGTCGAATGTAACACTAAAATAAAACATATCATATAACAAAAGAGATTATTGAATAACGTTCATTTTAACAAAGTGTTCTGTTTCATATTCTTCCTAAAACAATTACCAAAATTCTGTTGAATGGCTCGCTGAATCATTACCGGAAACCGAACTTGACAAAGTGCCAATTGACTGAAGTTGGCCTTTTGTAATCGGAGCTTCAGCTGGAAATTAGGCATTCACATCACACGACACCTGGCCAACTCATTAAAGCAAACGCAGCTGCCGCCCCCTTTGCAATTAGCTGCCGTTCAACCTTGAACATGCTTTTGTCCACTTGACTGTGTCTGTCGGTCTGTCTGTCTGTCAGTCAGTCGGTCGCTTGGTGAAAGGCGAAGTTCATGGGCCTTACCTCGCTGACGGGTTGATGACTTCTAATCCAATTAGAAAATTAACTGGCAGCACGTAGTTGTCTCTACGGCTCTTGGCTGCGACTTGGCTCGTTAAGCAATTTACTTGAATGCGAAGTTTCTTTCACAATTCCAATTTGGTTTTCGGTTGGAGAGTGTAAATTCAATTTGTTAACATTTCAATTTTCACCTTCGTTATTCAATTATGCATAAATGCACACACACACACACACACACCGACAGAGATCCGCACGCACTCACACACACTTCAGAAATCAGAACGCGTAATGATATGCGAGGCAACAGTTCAAATCAGGACGTTTTAGCTTTAACCCGGCGATGCCTGAACTCGAAATAATTTTTGTTTAGCTCGAATGCCAATTCAAAATGCAACGAAGTGGAAATTCAGTCGCGTCCAGTTGCAAAGTGCAAACAAATTTGATATTTTTTTCTCCTTTTGTTATTTATTTGTTTGTGTCCAAAACGTGGAAAAAATGCACGCGATTCGAGTGAATTCGGTACAAAGTGTGAAAAGTCTTGCGAATCCGCTTGCACGTTGTGTTGTGCCGCGTTACCAAACCGCAACTGATTTGCCACGGCCAAAAGCCAGAGACAAGGACACGCTGTCTGCCAGTGGCAACATGCCCGGAGACGTCAAGTCTGCCGCAACGAACCAATCTATCTGTGTGCGTGCGTGTGTGCGTGTGTGTGTGCGCCTTGGCGTGGGTGTTTGATGCCATTGTTTTGGTTTGCCTTGCAACCGGCCTCGAACCCCGTTGCATACGCACAGGCGCAATGCGAATCGTACTCTTCGCTTGCCTGAGCTAAGAGAGCCATGGACTCTGAAGTTCTCTTTCGTTTTCATTTCGCGTGTTGAAAGCGGCAATTTTTTGCTATTTTATCAATTAAGTAATTGGAAAATAAACTGTGTAATCAGTTTAACAATAAAAATACTATTTTTAATAATAATAATTTTTAAATTACAATAGCTTGTATATACAAGACTATATAGTCTTATGAAATCAGAATTTAAGAGAAATGGAATATTATCATTGTTTGAGCTTACGCTTAAATTTATTATTTTTAAAAATTTTACAAGTAGCATATATTATTAAAAATAAAAATTAAATAAATTATTATCAACATAAATTGACCTACTATTATTTTTGTAGTTATATTATAATTTTTATATAATAAGAAATAGAAATTTAAGATAATATATAATTTTGTATATCTTTTTTATTTTATTAAAAATATATTTGTTAATTAATTAATTAATTTTTTAATTAATTTTTTAATTTTTAAATTTAATTAATTTAAAAAAATTGAAAAAAATATATTTAAAAATATATTACAAATAGTATTAATCTTGAAAACCTGTTTAAACCTTGTTTAAGCTTCTAGAATAAATTAAATTATTACGTTTCAGCGCTCGTTGAATATGAATATATGCTTTTTCAAATGAGGACGTAAAATCAGGTTAAAGGAACAACTTTAATGGCAAAGTAATACACATATATCAAATGTGAATCAGAAAAATATATGTATATTTACTGAATTTTTGGAAGACTTTTGTATTTTATAATATATAATTAATATTTCTTGAGCTCCATCAAATTTATCTACTTGTAATTTCAAATTTAGGCCCACCTCCCTAATATTTCGCTTTATTTGTCAGAAATTAATCAAAGACCTACATAGAACTCCCAAGCTAATTAAAATTTCAATTAATATCGTTTGCAAGTCAGCGTGAATCATTTGGGTCAATAAAACGTAATGAATGTAAATGCATGAAAATTAAAATCAATCAGTTTTAGTGTTAGTTAAGCCCCGACAATAATGCAGCCACTTAAGCTATCAGCCAACTAGCACGAGCGGCAGCAGTGGCAGCGGCAGCGGCAGCGGCGACAGCAGCAGCAAAGGAAAGCAAAGGACGAGGCCAAGTTGAAGGACAACATTTATGCCACCCTTGAGATTTGGACTCTATGAGAGAGAAGTGCGATGCGGACGACGACTTGTGCGGTAGTGCTGATGATGCGGCTGAGGGTGGTGAAGTGGCCAAGTGTCCTGGCAGTGTGAGGAGGTGGTGGGAGTGAGTGAGTTGCCTTGTGGCTAGCGCAGTTTCGCGTTGACTGGCCACGCCAAGCTGGGGCAGGGGCGAGCCACAGAGCTGGGTCGTGTGCCTCGACAGCTTTGCTTAAAGTTATGCGCAATTCCTATAAATGTGCATGCGTTACGCAAGGCTGAGCAATTGTGGACGGGAGATGGGGATGCGAGCAAAGGCCAATGAATGCCTGATGATGTTGCCAATGATGACAACAACAACAACAACAACAGTAGCAACAACAACTACTACGTACAAGGTGCGTTCCCAAAAGGCACTTGAAGCTGCATTTACCGTTCCTGATTCGAGCTGGCAGCTCCTTATATTTATTTCATTACTTTTCTGCTGGAGCCGAGGGTTGCCTTTTATAGAGGGGTTGCTATTGAAATCTGAAATTGAAATTACTTAGCATTTTGCCAAGTTTTATGAGCAACACTTTTGCCACACTGTGCGCCGCACAGATGAATGTGTGAAATGGACAACATGAAAATGGCCAACTGTGCCCGCTTGTCATAAAAGCCATGTTCTATTAAACAGTAATAACGATTCGCCAGATTTCTGTTATACAACAACAACAACAACAACAACAAGCAGAACGTGGGTCGCACAGTAGTCAACAGTTTGTTCGCATGTGTCAGTCGCAATTTTACGAGCGAAATACTTTTGGCCATACACAAAAAAAAAAAATAAAAGTTTTTACGGCAACAAGCGGAAATGGCATTTTTACTGGCCATCTAAGCAGCCAGCTCCAGCTCCAGCTCCCGGCTCCCGGCTCCCATCTCCAGCTGTGCGATTCGGCTCCCACACAGTGCCATTGATGGGCCAAATTGAAAACTATGCAAGCAAAAAGGGAAAAAGGCAAAACTTTCCTGGGTGGCAGCGTTTTCTGCTGCAATGGCACAAAAATTGATTTGTTGTCGATTTCAGTCACCTCCCCCCGCCGCCCACTGAATGCTGCCCTTTTGGCAGGCATTACAGCTTCGTTTTCAATCTAATTTATGGCGCTGCAAGTGCAAGTAAACATGTGCGACAAACGACCTTATGAGGCCAAAAACTTTTTCAGGGTGTCCAAAATCAAAAGCTGTTAAATAAAAATAGTCTTCTTTTGCTTTATTGGCATTTAAGTTGGGCCCGGCGAACGGAGCTGCAGCTGGACGTGGATATTGGTGTTGCCAGGATGCTGCGGCTGCTGTCAACAGCAGAAGCGTTGACCATTTGTCTTCGACGAGTGCTGACAACGAGTGTTGAGTGTTTGTGAGTGTTGTGAGTGAGTGCAGAGCCAGACGCGTCGAGATTGCAGATCTCCGTCATTGATCGATCGAGCGCTAAACGCAAACCAACGGCGAGTACGTTGCCATATCTGATATATGTATTTCATTAGCATAAGTATATTCAGCAGCTTCTGAAGAATTCGCAGCTGTCGGAGCTGCATCAACAGTATTGTCATATAATACTCATACACAGGTCAAGACTCTGAGTCAATAGTGTTGCCATATTTTCGAAAAATTCTGCTTATTACCAACTGATCACAGCTTTCTATGCTTTCTCTCTCTCTCTCTCTCTCTCTCTCTCTCTCTCTCTCTCTCTCTCTCTCT
>NW_022045866.1:92494-123606 GCF_001654015.2 Drosophila navojoa
TCTCTCTCTCTCTCTCTCTCTCTCTCTCTCTCTCTCTCTCTCTCTCTCTCTCTCTATCTCTCTCAATACTATATTTCTATTACAGAGGAGCTAAGATTCAGATTTCATAGTGTTGCCACATTTTATAAAATATATATTATTAATTTACTGATCCTCATCCCTATATATGCGGTAGTCAGAGCACTTCTATCTCTTTTTGCTATATACTTCTTTTACAGCAGTCAAGATATAAGATCACATAGCGTTGCCACATTTTTAAAACATCTCTTCTATTCCCTTACTGATCACGCCGCCTCTCTATGCACTTCTC
Organism: Drosophila navojoa; assembly: GCF_001654015.2. Next base: position 92,805 of record NW_022045866.1, read on the forward strand.
ACGCAGTGAGTGCCTTGCCCCCACAGGAACTCATTAAAATTCCAAGCTTATGCAAGTGTTCCACCCATAATACTCTAGCATTTGCGCTATGCGCGCTCTTCTATGCGCTACTCATTAGCCATTGAGATTACATATGGTTAACCCCAGAGAGCTTTGGTAGATTGCTATGCGCAGACATTTAGAGTTTGCCCTTTTAACTCATTTTGCCAATTTTGCTTCCTTTCTTTTTTTTTTTCCTTTGCAGTTTTGCTGATTTGCTTTTCTGCTTTGGGGCAGCATTAACCACGTCTCGCGTCCACCTACTTAATTATTTGAAGCATTCGTACAATTTTCACAAACATGTTCTTCTTATTCACTTAATTCACTTTTTGTCTGCTGTCAGTTGAAGTTGGAGTCTTGGCCAGTTGAGAGAACAGGTTGTCAAGGTGGTATACCCAATACACACACACACACACAACTTTATATACGTCTGTGTGTGTGTATATATGTATATACTTGTAGTCTAGATAGTAGCCGCACATTCCTTCGCTGGAAGCTTCACATTTATGCCAAAGTTAAGTGAACTTGAAGCCTTTAGCCAGTGTCTTGGCCACGGCTACTGGCTCTGCATTTGCCCTTATCTGCGAGCGTCAGTCCGCCGCCACCGCCCCCTCCCCCCTCTCGACGTACTGCATAAGTTGTGAGTTTTTTAATTGCAGTCTAAATGGACTTCAATGAATGCTGCTGCAGCGACTTGCAACCTGCGACGACTGGCGGCAGTTTATCTTTTGATTGTTGCCTGCTTCGGTAGATGTTGCTGCTGCTGTTGCTGTTGCTTCGTCTGTTGCATTGGGCAGCACTCGAAGAGCGAAACAAAGTCACAAACGGAAGACGTCGACAAGGATGACGCCTTTTGCAGTCAAAGATTTTAATTACTGCAGAAAATGTTTGCCTGCATTTACAAAGTGCACTCAAAACTCTAGCGCAGACTTTGAGTGCGCAGCTTCATCCACTTTGATTCTATTTTGTATTTAAAAGAAATTAAGAGTTTTGCTGCCCCCTTTGTGCCGAGCCACGTCATCGACGGGCTGGGCTTAATGCCACGATTGATATGGCACATTAAAATCGCCGGCAACTGGCGATTCGTAAGGCCGCAAGATTGATGATGCCGCACGGCAGCCCGTTGCCAGTTGGCAGAGCTTATCGGTTAGCTGCAACCGCAGCAGGAGCTTGCAGCAGCAGCAGCAGCAGCAGCAACAGCAGCTGCTTAAAGTGCACGTACTTTGTCTAACTGCCAATGGTCTGGCCATTCGCATTGGCATTGGCAATGGCCATGGCAATGGCAATCGCATTGCGTCTTGGCCACATGCCGCGCACGGCCACAATTCGTAAATTTATTAAACGTCAACACGGCACTGAGCCAAATAAACTTGTCTCACGACAACTGCCTGCGCCACAAGACCGCAAGACCACGACGGCCAACTCAATATGCCCGAGTCCAGCTTCGATTCCAGTCCGGGCACGCAGCCAACGGTTAAAATTAATAAAGCATCTTTGCTTCTGCCTCGTTCGCTTTGCTTTCGCCCGTTTGCGCAGATTCTGAGAGCGGGAAGCTGAAAGTCTCTAAACGAAACGAAGACGTTGCCAATCTATGGCTCGTCTTACCATTTGCTGTTGACCACTTTTTCCAGCCAGCGAGCGCGCAAACGACGTCAACTTGGCCAGAAAGTTGTTGCCTCTCCCTCTGCCCCTCTCTCTCTCTCACTCTGACAGTGACTCCCTGGCAAGTCTTGTATTAGCCTCACTATTGCAGCCATGTGGGTTTTCTAACAGTGATATTTATCTGCGACTGCAATTACCGTTGTATGGACTCGATTAGGGTTCGGTGGCATACTCATAACTTGGCAATGATGCCAGCCAGCTAGCCTGGCCAGCCACTCACTGACATTCGCTTTTGAGTTGGGTATTTGTAATGCATACATATTATATATCCATCCATACAATGCCGTTGTCTACGACCCATGCAAAACGAGCTCTGGCCACATCTTTGACTGAAATATGCAAGCGCGAGTTGGCAAGCAAATTCTCGAGTTGCCAAAACGATATAGAGATCTTATCTAAAAAAAAAATATATATATATATATAAATAAATAAAAGCTAAAAGTTAAGTCTTATGTCAAACCAATCACTTTTTATGCAATTCTGATTAGAAATTATTTGTAGTACGCTGACTTTTCCATAGATACGATTATAATGTACAAAAGAATTTATGGCCAGGCTATAAACAATTTGCTTTATCCAGCGAAATTCCAACTGTCAAAATTCGTGTTAAGCACGAGCTCGGGCATGCGAGACCAGACTCGTATCATAAAATTTCAGCGCATATCTTCATGTAAATCTTGAGCAGTGATTAGAAAATTTAATAAAGCCAACGGCTGCACCACACACAACAACAACAGTTGCAACATAATAAGTGCGGCAGCAGACAACAACGAAAAAGAAAAAGTCAAACAGATCTTAACTTTGTTGCTGGGGCTTTGTAATTGCCTACGGAGAAGCTCGATCGCTCGCTCAGGTTGCAGCGGGTCTTGTTTATGCAGCTCGTCGTTGTGTTAGTTGTTGTAATTAAAGTACGAAAATGGACGGTTGCAACAAGATGCAGCACACACTCACACACACGCTGAGTGAGGTACACGATTAAAAAAGGAAAATTTCTGCAGAATTGCCAGCCAGACTTCAAGGGAGTCTGCCTGATGATCATGGTGATCAACAACAACAACAACAACAACAACAGGAACAACAACAACATCAGCGCGTAATTAGACTAAGAAGCAATTTACAATTTCAACTTTAATCTTGTTAGTTTAATACGCTAGCCCGAGCTCAGCCCGAGCTCGGCTGAAAGTGTGAGTGCAGCCGGACTTGAACATGGCCCAATGGCTGGACTGTTGACTGTTTATTGCATTGCGTGTCTGCGCAAGAGGATGTGGGTGTGGCAACGCCCAAACACGGCCAGTGGCCACGCCTCAAAACAAGCGTGTGTGGACGACGTCTAAGGTCAGACAGCGGCTGCGATTGGCAGCCAAAAAAAAAAAAGCAATAATCAAGAAGGAAAAATAAATAAAATAAATTGGGGATTTAACTTGTTAAAGTGGAAATACTCTATCAAAATGTGTAAATATATAATAGTTAAATCGTTGCAGAATCAAAGACAATTTAATACATTTAAATTATTAAAAAAATGTTGACTATAAATAATATTTATACTTTAATTAAAAATTATTATTTAAATATTTAATATTAATATAATATACATATTTAATATTATATTTTAAAGATATTTAATTTTGATTGATATTGATATTATTGATATTTTTATATAATATTTAAGATTTTATTCTACTTATTTTTTTTTTTTTTTTTTTTTTTTTTTTTTTTTTTTTTTTTAATATTTGTACTTTATGGCATATTTAAATTTTGGATATATGTATCTTCACTTGAAACTTAATTTTACTTGTTTCTCTATATATTCGCAATTTAATAATGTGGAAATACTCTTCTATAATTCTACCTAAAGAACGAGTCTTTGACCTATGTTGTTTGCTTTTCATCGAGCTAGAACTTGATCCAATGAAATATTTTTTACACCAGTTTTATTTCGCAAATTTGCAGCCCTCAAATGAAGAATGATTTGTAAAAACCATATATATAGAGAATATATAAAGCTATGCTTTGATACTTCCAAAACTCAATCACTTCTCATCCCCAAATGCATGCCTAAAAACAAAACCTTTGAGACTTTCATTCCGATAACTCAAATGTACAATTCCAAATGTACCCAGATTTACTTTTACTGCGGGAGTAATAAAATTTCTTTCGGTTTTCATCTGCGTCGGCTTAAGCTCGATTCCTTAATTTCAGCATACCCTAAAGCATAGGGCAGCTGCGAAAAAAAAATTGAGCTGTTGGTTTTGCGCTGCGCTCGGCGGACTGGCGGCATCGACTCTTACGCTTGGGTTGACTCCTGTGACTTATGTGGCAAATTACAGCGCCTTGGCTTCCAAGAAATTGAAAAAAAAAGGCGCCAAATTATCTGCATTGTGTTTTATAGCAAAGGCAGCTGCAACAACAACAACAGCAACAACAGCAGCAGCAACAACTCTTTTCGCCTTGATGCGCATTGTGGCACGTCATGGACGCCGTATTTCGTATGAAGGCGCACGCTCGCCTTGGTCCTTGCACTAATCCTTGCCAGCTCCACAAGCTGCATGTGTAAGTGATAGCTTTGTTTGAGCTTAAATAATGACTGTGTGTATGACTGTGTGTGTGTGTGTGTGGATCAGAGCTGGAGTCTGGATCGACATGGACGGGCAGCAATTAATTTCACACAGACACTTGAACTTTTTGGCTGCAACAAATCCCAGTCTTTGGCTCCGAGCTAAACTTTTGCCACTACCCCAACATCCTCTGGCTGCCGCTCAATGAGTTGCGGCATAGTTCTGTGTGTGTTTGTGGCTTTGGCGCTGGCTTTGGACAAAACAATTTACAGGCTTCCCAAAACTTGCCTGTTTATTGTTTATGGCATCATTGTGCTCCATTGTTGCTCCCGTTGCCGAAACTTAAATCCTTTTAGTGCTTTGTTTATGAACTTGTATATAAATTCTCAACAGCCAAAGTTTTGCTGTCTTTATTTTCATTTTCTTTTATTTTTCTGTTTTTTGTTTTTTGCGTACATTTTCTGCCTCTTCAGTTAATCCTTTTGGCTTGCCACAGTCGTGTGGCATGTGTTGCATAAATCAGTTGCAATTGCTTTATTATGATTTGCTTAAAATATGCCATAAATTTTGCCAGCTAGCATTAAAATCAACAAAATCGCACAGAGATTACCACACACACACACATACATATATACACATACACCACTGACAACTGGCTGACAGTGATAAGCCATGTTTGCTTATGCTAATTTGACAGTGTTGCTTAACGTTTTCATTTGCAATTTTTAGTATTTAAGCCTTGCTTGGCTTGCCAACAATTTGATTTTCATACAGTTAATGCATTTAGCTGCAGAGTGATGCACTTCAAATAATGTCGAGTCATGAAATTTAATCAGTTTCTGGTTAATATTAACTACAGCATACCCTATAATTGCTCAAAATGTATGAGATGGTGGAGAGAGAGAGAGAGAGAAATGACTTGATAAAAAGGGAAAAAATTTAGAAATTTGTGGGGAAAAATGAATTTAATTTTAAAAATAGAATTTGCTGTTTATTATTGTTATTTTTATTTTATTAAATTGAATATATTTATTACTTGAATACAACAAATGAGAAACTCTGAGATTCGGAAGATCTTGAACTCATTTCATTTTCATTTAGTGACTAGACACTTTAGGCTATGAAAAATAAGCCTGATTAGAGAAACTGCTCAAAAACGAGCCACTGAGTCTTGAGAAAGTTAATGCAAAGTATAAGCAAATCTTTAACGACCTCTCCCATTACCTAAAACACGTAACCATCCATCTCTCCAAGCAAAAACCTCACCCCCCACACTTACAGCAGGTGCATTCGGACTCAAGTCAAGTAACACGCAATTAATTTCAGTGTACAACATGGTAGCTGAAACAGCAATTGTTGTGCTGAGAGCCACAGCTAGAGCTCTGCCATGATATTAGCATATTCCTGGAATGTATTTGGCTTTAAAGAGGACATCAATCCAGATCGCTTGTACGCTGCCAGCAAAGTGTTCGATTGTGCACCACAAGTTGGTTGATAATGCGTGGCAAGGATGTCAACTGTGCCACATCGCGATGCACAGAACGAGAACTGTTTGCTTTGCCAGCAGCTACTATGTAATTTGATGGCTCTACGCGTATAAAAGACGCCTGACAAGATCCGAGTTGTTGGCCATTGTCGCTCGTTACTTTCATTAGGCAGCCGCCAGTTGACAATGATGTATCCGCAGAGCATGTGAAAAATTGAAGATGCCCACAACAACAACAACAACAACAAACAGCAGCAGCAACAGCAAAAAATAAAAGACGGTCAGTTGGAACTGGCTCCACATGTGAGAGACAAAAGGCTCACAAACTTAAATTGGGCTCCCCGTTTGCTGTGTATTTTTTCCACTCTTCTCTTCATGCTCTTCTTCTTCTGCTTCTGCTTTTTGTTGTTTGCTTAAATGTTGCATTGTGCTGGGCTCTTGCGCTGTGTTAGCCGTTGAGTGCATTTAGCGTTCATTTGATGAACAATTCTGTGGGCCCGGCTCTTTGCCTTGCACTTGTTGGCCAAGGCGTGGGCAAACAAACGGTAGCTGCCAAGCCAAGCAGAGCCCAGCCGAGCCGAGGCGAACCAAGACCCAAGCTTCAGTCAGCCATCTCCATCTTCAAATGCATCTGTCTCTGTTGTTGTTGTTGTTGGCACTCCCCTTGCCGCTCTAAATGACTTTGACATTCTTTTGCTTGCAAAGCGTTTCTTATGCTCAAAATATATATGTGTATATATACTCTTGCCGGAACGAAAGGGTGTATGATTTCTATATTAAATTCGCAGCCTTTTGCTGACTTTTTAAGGAAATAAGTATTGCAATTATAAATTTTTTTATTTCTGAAAAGTTTGTTTCCGGTTTATGTATAATCTTTGATGCTATGTTAAATATATTGATATAACCTCATCGGAAGAGTTTTTTTTTGTATATTTCAATTGATATTATAAGTTTTTATAGACGTTTGAGGTTGACGTTGTTGACGAATATTAATGTTGCTCACTGGAATTTACAACCATCTATAGTATAGCCATCTAGAGTATAGAGATATAAGTATAACAAGCTTGGTCCTTATACTCCCTTACTATTTAGTAATAAGGGGAATGTTTTTGTTAGCTCATTCAAGAGAGTTCGACGAATTCAGTAATGAGAGTTATTGATAGATTCAGTAATAATAAATAATTATATAATTATAATTATACAATAATGGGAGTCATTGATAGCTTCAATAATAATAATTAATTATAGTATTACTCGCCTTAGAACTTATTATATATGCCTATACTTATGCATATTCCCTAAGCTTACACTCAAGTATATATAATTATACATATTAATATTCTACTTCGTAAACCCCGCTATCAACTCTATCAGCTCTCTCCTGCTTAGGGTATTTAGTATTCGCTTTGCTGCACTCATTTATTGCGCTCGTCTGAGCTTCTCTTTTTTTCTTGTGCTGTCTGCTGTGGCATGTTATGTGACTGCGATTTGAATTCAATCAAAATGAGACACACACACACACATGTACACACATACACACACAGAAGCTTCCACTCATATGAAGAAAAAAGCAATGCCGCTAAATTGGCCGCTGGCTTTTTATGTTTCCTGTGACGATTCTTTGTTTATTAAACTAGCAATTTCTACTTTTATTTCACAATTTAAATGCCCCCGCTACACACACACACACACACACACGAGGGGGCATGGGCCAGACTAGCTAGACATGTCAGAAATGAATACATGAACTCTGTTGACCGCCGCCGTCGCCGCCGCCGTCGCCGTCGCCGCAGCAGAGATCGAGATTTATGTGCGCATGCGCTTTCCGTGGTCCGCATTTCGCAGTACGGCGTGATCTGTTCAAACTGCGTCGACTGCGCCGCCAATTGACGTTAATTTATGGCATTGGCATGCACCACTCGCCAGGCCCAGCCAGGCCTAACAAGCCCCCAAAATGCAGCCAGCCCCAAGGAGACCCAGGCCAAACAGAACAGCATCAACAGAAACAAAAAGCAAAACTTTATGAACTGCTTATGAGTATTTATTTTTATAGAAATAATCAGAAAGGCAGCCAAATTTATGGCTCACATGCTAAAAAGCCTTCGGGGCCAAAAGACACAAAGGTGAGGCTGACTCAATGCACAAATCGGGCCGAAATAAATGTGTGCGCGCTCTGCTGGCTAAAAGGACTCTCTGGCTTATCACAACTTGGCTAAATGCGCTGACATGTTTAATTTTCGGGCGTGCTCGATAAGAAATGCGCTGGCTGTCAAAGCAACGATCGTTATGCAAAACGAGGGTCGTTTAAGCAGTAGCAGCAAAGGAAGTGATGAAATGAGGAAGTAATGTATTTAAGTATTTGTGGTTTGTTTTTATATGTAAATGAGATTTTTTTAATGTTGTTTTTTCGGTTAGCATTATATTGTGTCGAACTTAAAATAAGTTGAATGAGATTGTTAATTCAATAGATGAGTTTATCTTGTGCCCTAAGATTCATTTTCTCAACCCTCGTCTGTTCCACTTCTCCCAGCCATTGCTTCATCTTTTAGTCTTTCAATATTGTTTGCAGTTCTCAAACATAATTTTCCACCCTATAAAATTTATATTTAAACCTAATTTATTAAGCAATTTCTTAGAAAATTAATTTTATTCAGCCACAAATCAAAAGTCTCTTAAGCAACCCTCGCTGTTAATTTCCCTAGCACCTGTCCAGAAAAAAAATGTAAATTGTTATTCAACTGGCTACCAGCCACTGCACCACCCTGGACCACCCAGCAGCCGCATTAATGGTCAGACGAATGTCGATTTAAGCTCAAACCTTAAATTCCGATTATCTGAAATTCCGTATTATCATTCGAAACGACTTTTGCAGTCAGGTAATGCATTTTTTTGCTTTTGCCTTTGCCAGCCGACTCGTTAATTGAAAACGAAAGGAGTTTAAAGTGTTTTTGATATGCGCCAACAACAAGCGGCAGTAGTCGTTATTTTTTTTATGTGTGAGCTGTCCACTTTGCAATGGATATGGCGACAATAAACGCCATCAATTGCCTGCTTTGCATATGTGCCAATTGTGGGCATTGAGGCGGGTAGGAGGTGGCTGTAGTGGGCGGAGGCGTGGCAGTTACTGCGGCAGTGTCACATAAATATAAATGCAGACATAAAGGCATTTGATAAGGCGGCAAAGCAACTAAATTTCCACCACGCGTTTTGCGCGCGTTTTGTACGCGTTTTTTATTGGGCATACGCAAGCGGCAGATGTGTGTTCGGCTGTTATTGTTGTTGTTGCTCTTGCAGTTGCTGTTGCCGCTGCCCCTTATCTGAGATGCAACAACTGTCGATTTTTTCAATCTAGACAGTAAAATTACATGCAAATCCAATTAAGTTGTTAACTCAACGCTGGATACCGCGACTTTTGGCTCGTTTGCTTTTTTTTTGCATTTTGTTTGCAATTTATTTTAATTTTTTGTTTCACATTGTATTATCTTTGTGTGTGTGTTTGTTTGTTTATGCTTAAGCTCTTTGGGGTCAGTGTGGTGCACTCTTTGTGTTTTTAATGAGCAAGTGCCGAGGCGTCCACCAAGCTAGCTGGCTCCCAAAAGTGTTGGCGTTTGTGGCTCTCTGGCCATTGACCAGTTGTGATTAAATCGAAATCGCTGTCGCTGCATTCTTTGTTTCACTGTGGCCAATTACTCGTTTATTTACAATGCATAGAGCCAAAAGCCCAAACGCCATTTGTTGCCGCTTTAATTTAGTTTTTCGCTTTTTCGCTGCTCGTTTTATTTATTTTTGATTTCGATTCGTTTTTCGGCCTTTATCGCATATCTGCGAACCACTTATAATTGGCAATTTAAAGCTGGCCACAAGAGTGCATATTTAAATCAATTGACCACAATGCGACTATAAGCTGCAAAGCTAGCCGATTAAATGCGGCACACAATGAGACTAGCTTAAACTGAAAGCTCAACCCGACTTTATTTATTGAGATAGTGGAGTGGGTAGAGAGAAGAGATAGAGCAGATATGCAATTAATTTAATGCTATTAATCTCATGTGGACCTTAGCCTTAGGTAATAGAAGGGAGGATAAAATATTTAGCAAAAAACATAGGGAACAAAACTTAGAATCAATCAAATGTATAAAATATTAAATGAGCTTTAATGAGCTTCTAAAAATTTGTAGAGTCTATTTTTATAACACTGATTGAATGTCTTAGGCTTTTAAACGCGTGATAGATCTTTAAGCACATAAAGTAATTTAACTTTAAAGAGCTTTCCGCATTTTTGAGACTTAATAAGGCTTTCTACTTCATCTACATACGCTGTCTCTATAATGTCATCAATAAGTTTTCTGGAAATCGGCAAACTTCTAACTTTATTTGTTTTTAATTAATTTTAATCATATTCAATAAGCTTTAATGAATTTTAATAGCTGTACTTCTACATATACATATTTTTGCTCATAAATTCTTTGTTAATCAATTTCATAATCTGGACTGATGATAAATTTAAGCGCCTAATGAAGCCAGTGTCATTGAGTCATTGAAACCGCGTAAACTAACACAAGCTAGAGCCTTATTTATGCCCACGACTCGGTTGCCATTGCAGGACACGCCCTGGCCATTAACAAAATGCCTGCCTACAGACGTGCATACATAGAAATGGATATACATACATACATATATATAGACATACATATATATAGACATATGTGTGTGCTCACCCGTGGCTGTAGTTGGTAATCCAATGTTGCGGCTGCACTATAATTGAATTCACATAACTAATGATCCATAAGCAAGTCGTTGTCAGCAATTAGAAGGCACACATGCACACACACACGCATACGCACACACACAGACACACAGACACTCAGATTAAAGGGGCATGGAATGCATTGCAATTGCGTTAAATGCACAAATTTATGAGAATTTAAACAGTGATTTTCACGCTTTAATTACCCAGCTGCAGCGCAACAGTCCGACGACTATAACCGACTAATAATAGTAGTGCCCTCTCTATAGGCCGGTTGCCATAGACGAAACGCGGCATTCACGCATGCGCCCGGACCGGAGCGTTGACTGGATCTCTGTTTCAGCTTCAGCTTCTGCTGGTTCGGTCTTCCTGGCCGCGGGCGGAGCTCGGCTGCGGCTACCTTTCCCAAAAACAACAACAACTATAAAGCGCAAATGGAACGCGAAACTGCAACTGTGCAACTTCTGCTTCAACAGCGGCTGCTGCTGCTGCTGCTTCTGCTGCTGCGTTTGCCGTTCACAAATTTCATTTGGCCTCGCGGCACTTTTGGCTTTAATTTATTGCAGTTTTGTCGGCTTCACAGAGTATTTTCTTTTTCTGTTTTTTTTCTCTTCTTTTATGTTTTTTTTTTTTTTTTTCTTTTTAATATGCTGGTAAGTAGTTGCTGTTATAGATTACAGATCTCAGCTGGGGGCGGCGGAGATCGTTCACATTTTTATTTAGATTTTACAACACTGCACAACCGCGCTTTAGTTCTGCACGCTTTGAGCTTTGTTTTCGCACTGCCAAACGTTGTCGGCGTTTGCGCAGTCGCCGCCGCCGTCGCAGTCGCTGCTGCACTTGCTGCTGCTGCAGCTGACGTCGCAGCGCGCAGCAACAAGTTTTCGGGATCGGGAATGGGAATAGAGGATGAGAGCTACTTCTGCTGCTGCTGTTGCTGCCGCTGCCACTGCCGTGCTGCTCCGGCTGCATTGGAAATGTTCAAGTTCTTTTACTCGCCGCGCAGGTTTTTTTTTTCTTCATTTTCTTTTTCTTCATCAGGTTGAAATTGAACTTGGAATGCGCATGGAGCTGGCTAAAGGGAGCGTTGCCATATGACAAAATATTGGCGAACGCGACTCGTTTATGATTATTTTAAAGTCTTTGTTATCGACCTATTTAACTCAGTAAACAGACTTGCAATAATCATAATAATAATACTAATAGCAATATGCCCGACTTGAGCGCATAAAGGTTTCGAGCAGGCTTGAACCGGTAATGCGGCTGTCAGCTTAGCCCCAGACTCGGTCCGTACTCTATAGGCCTGGCCACTTTGCGGCTATCTGATGTACGATGCGCACCTTGACGCATCATATTTCATATGCAATTTTCACGGCCCAGACATCTCCACTCACCATGCAGAGAGACACTAATAGGGGGCCCCATCTGGATGTTTGGCCGCTGAGCCCTCGGCTCAAAGGCAAATGCGCTCATTAAAATTACAAGCTTTTATGCCATATAATTTAATTGATTTTCAAGCACCTTTACTGAGGCGAGGCTGTGACTCGATTTTAGAGTTTGGCACGCAACGGCAGTTATGCTATTAGATAAATGATAGTGTTAATCATCGTCAGCCCAGCAACAGTCAGCTTTCAGCTTTCAGCTTTCAGCTTCCATCTTCCAGCTTGCAGCATCGACTTGAGTGAAGCCATAAAAAATGTGGCTGCCATTTGGCTACACACAGATCATCGTAATCATTTTCTTGTATTTTATTATGTAAGTAATTAAGCCATAATCGTAAAATACCGTTGTTTTCTCATTTAAATTAACATACTAAACGCCGTAGGCTGTCTCGCTTAGCCAACAAACTGGAGCAACTGCAACTGTTAACGGTCCTACCCAGCTCGCCAACCTGCTAGTCGCCTGTGGCCATCCATCGTCTACGTCCTCGTCACAGATCTTGGCGACAACAACGACAACAACTACAGCAACAACAACTTGCTTCAGTTTATCGATAATGATGTGCCTGTGTATGGCTGCTGTCGCTGCTCAAACTGTGACTTTGAAAAATGCAACACCATCGACGGGTTCCGGCCAGAAATAAATTTTTAGCCAAACTAACTCAACTCGGATGGCTACTCTATCAGGGCAGGGCCCACGCCCTCTTTTAGTCAAGATTCACATTTGCTTATAACAATAATTAGCATAAATGTTTGACCATAGCCAGAACATTTAATAAACATCAAGGCATCCAACACATACATAACTTTGCCAGCTGCAGCTGCTGCTGCTGCTCCTGATGCTGCTCCTGAAGCTGCTGCTGCTGCTGCTGCTGCTCTTTCCCAGGCTACGCCTTCTGCTTTGCTCCTCCTTGCTGCTCAAATGCTGGGCATCAATTTAAATTGCTTTCTAATTTTACAAGCTGCAGCCTGTTGCACAATGTTTGGCCATTTATGGCCCGCTGCTCATTAGGCTGAAATGCTCCCCTGTGCGACCCGCCAGTGCCAACAGCAATTTTAATGGCCAATGCTCGGTGCGGTTCTATTGGCGACTTCTTTGGTGGCATGGCTGCCAATTTGCAGGTGCAACGGCCAGATCAAGCACAAACGCGCTATTACAAATTGCAAGCGGCTTTCAATTTGGCCTTTGCACACTTCCGGCTAATGGCCAGACAATGTTTTGCTACCAACTTCTATTTCTGTATACGTTCTTTTTTTTTAGGCATTCCATTTAACCAAATGGGTATTTAAGCTTCAGCTAATCTCTGACTATGAGAAGAAAGCATAAGCAATAGTTAATAGAAGTGTTTAGAGCACGTCTATTAAAGTAACTAAAGTATCGCTAAATGCAGAGAGAAAGAGAGAGGGAGAGAGAGAGGGAGACAGGAATAGAGAGTGAGAGTGAGAGAGAGAGGGAAAAAAGAGAGAGATTCATATCACCCATAGGAACGTCAACAGCAGACTTTACATTACTCAAAGTTTGCCAGCATTCCCTATGACATTAACATAGAATTAACAGAAATATTAAAAAACAAAATTCTACAATTTTCTTCTAATTCTAAAACTATCTCCTCTTGCAACTTGAACTATATAAGGACTCACAAATCCTTAGTTAACCCACATCTTTCATCATCATACCAAACATACCCAACATCAGTCATTACATAATTCAAACAACATAGAAATGTAAACTAACATCTGTTCATGCTCCACAGCAGACCTTACATTATTTAAGCCACATCAACATTACTTAACATACTCCCATTAATTCTAAAGTGCACTGTTATTCACTGAAAATGTGAAATATTTCAAGAGAATATTCCCAGATGCTTATCCTCTGCAACTTGAGCGATTTAAAGGCTCACAGCATTTCACTTAGCAAAAACATTTACAGCTCACCCAATTTTCTGCCTTTTTTAACAATTATTTTATTTTATACATATATAATTTTTTTTTTGGTTCCCAGCTCACCTGTAGCTGCAAAAAAGCTATGCATTCGTCACGTTTTTGTTGTTGTTGTTGTTGTTGCTGCTGCTGCGGCTTCTGCTGACGAGCTTGAATAAGAACGTGGCTTGAGCAGAGGGAAACGGATGGCTCGCTGGTTGGCTGGCTGGTTACGTGGTTAGTCGGTAGGTGCTTGCAGGTATTTTCATTTCTTTTATCGCACATTAAATTTACAAAAATAGTTTTAACACCTTTTAAGCTTACAAGCATGTGTTGGTCTGCTTTTCAGGCCTCGTTGGCAACCGGCGTTGATTTATCCTTACCCTGGCGTACATGATCTTTGCTGCTAGACATGCGCTGACCATGGCTAACAGCAACAACAAAGACAACAACGAAGACGACATGATTCGTACATAATCCAGCCATTATTTCTGCTCCACCTCTGCTCCGTGGCCGTTCCTTGACTCCGGTTCCCCCAGTCTCTCCCAGTCTCATCCTCATCCTGCTGCAAGCTGTGGCTCTGCGGCTGCGGCTGCGGCTGCGGCTCTGGTTGCGGCTGTCGACTTATCGCAAAAATTGCGTCAAGATGTTTTAATGCGGCCCGTCTGCAGCGCATTTTGCGGCTATAAAAATGAAAGCAACCTTTAGACAGAGCTCTGTAGCTGCAGAGCTTGGTGCGAGGAACATCCTTTTTAATTTAAAACATTATCGTAAATTCTCTGGCAATTATACGAGTTGTTCAAACGCTGCTTCCTTTGGCCAAAATAAACGCTACGTCTTCTTCTTCATCATTTCGCATTGTCCGCAGTCACAACACATGTCGCCCATTCCTATCCCAGTTGCTGTGGCTGTTGCTGTTGCAGTTGCAGTTGCAGCTAATGCTAATGAATTGCATTTGCCTGCTGGCGTGTTGCCCGCAGATTAGCGCACTTCTTTGCTCTTCACACGGCCAAGGTGCAGCCAGCGCCTGTATCGTGCATAGCTCTTACGCGTTTTGACTAACTAGACAGCGCATATCTTATCGCCGAGCTCTGTCGACACGTCGTTTGGCCCAAAAGATATCACCATTTCAGCTTGTGCGTGCATTGTTGTTATAAGTCAGGGCCACAGTCACAGCCCCAGTCTTCCCAGTCTCCCCAATCTCATCGTTGCCTCTGAGCATAAATCGACAGCTGCTTTCGTTATAATCGCACGCTCAGCATTTAGTTCCATAAGCCCCAATGTGCATATGTGTACACATGTCTGTTCATGCTCTGAAGTATTCTACACGACTATAAATGGAATTAAGTTTTTATAAAGTGACAGGTTATGGTAGTTCCAAGGAAGTGTGCGGATGCAATATGGGAATGTAGCAAAGGGATGTATGTATATTGTATAAAATGATATAGGATATTTCTAGTCATGTGTGCTTTTCTACGAGATCCTCTGAACCCTTCGAGGGACTGATATTTCAATAATTCCAAGTCCTTAATTAGCTCTACTTCTTAAGAGAACTATAGAACAGAAGAGACTGCTGTTTATGTCACTCAATAATGAAACACAATTTATTCGGCATTTATATAATATAGAGTTAATGCACTGTTCATATCTGTCTTTATATCTATCTCCCTATCCTTCACTATGCCCATTTCACAGTCTGTCTCTCCCTCTGCGTCTCTATCTAGCAAGCAGAACTGAAGAAGTTCATTAAAATTGTCTACATGTATGTAACAGTATTCATTTTGCATTGGTATTTGAGTAAAACGATGCTAGAATGAGAGGAGAGAGAGCTCCCATCGGTCACTTAGAACTCAGCAGCAGCGATCTCTACCTGTCGTCGGGCTAAGCATTTGAGAGCCACTTTGACTTTGAGTGAAAGCAGCCCTATATAAAGGGCAGCAGCTGCAGCATTTCTTCAGTCGCCCAGGCCAAGGGGTCGATCGTGCAGTGCAGAAAAGTGGAGTGAAGTGTGCGATCGTTCTAGGAAGCATTAAAGACTTGGAAGAAATACTGAGAGTAAATACTAAGAGGAAATACTGAGAGCAAATCCTGAGAGGAAATAATTAGAGGAAATATTTACAGGGAATACTTGGAAAAAGCATTTGAAGGAAATATTAGAGGGATGACTTAGAGAAAACACTTGGAGGGAAAACTTGAAGGACAGCTCTTATAGCTTATCGACGCCTTCAGAGAGATTATTTCCCCATTTTCAATGAGTTCTGTGTATAAAAATTATTATATATTCTTTAGAATTTATAACAATACAAACAATAAAATAAAATCAACTGTATTTAAAAATTTGATCAACTTCTACAACCAATTCAATTCATTGCTAATCAGTATCAGTTAAACAAAGTATTTCCCATTTTGTTTTACCTTCTCAGTTTATTTCTAATTTATATAAACTTTTTCTCAACTATAGCAACAAAAGCAATAAAGCAATTAAACCGCATTGGGTTTCGGTTAAGCAAAAAGTTCACAGCTTGCTCCGTTGCCAACAACATCCTTTGGATCCCGACAGATAACCAACCGTCTAGTGCCTTGTATCCTTCCAATTTCAATATGTAAATGCTGCATTGTCTGCATATTTTACGAACTGCAAAGTAGACAAGTTTTGTTTTAAAACTGTCAACGCGAACCGTTTGGCACGCCTACCAAAAAAAAGTAAAATAAAAAGGAAAATAAAAATAAAACCGAAAGAAAAAGGTTCGCCAATGATACAAATAGAAAAGTAAAGGAGCAGGCGCAAATCCTTGTGCTGTAAAAGAAAGAAAAAACCTAATAAAATAAATTGTTTCAATGCACGGCAAGTAATCCGCTTTGCTGGCGCTCATTCCTTGCGGTTTAAGATTTATGCACTGAAAAGTCGCTTTCCATTGCGTTTGCTTTCTTTGCCTTTGGTCCCCTTTCGTCCCCTTTCGTTGTCATGGTGGAAAGTGAAAGGGGTGGCCATAAATTAGCTACGCGGAATGTCCTGCTGCTGCTGCTGACTATCTGCCTCTCTCTCTTTCTCTCACTCAAACTCTCTGCGACTCGAGCAGTGGCACTTAAACACAGTTAATTCCACAGAAGTTGGGCAATTTTTTTCGTCAGCCTCGCCTTACCTTTCGAGCACATTTTCAATTAAAGTGTTGAAAAATTTAAAGTCGCGCAGTAAACAAACAAAAAATCAGACGGAGAAACACATGACAAATTAGCTTGCTAATGAGCTGAGACATAAATCTTGACATGCTTTTGGCACACACTCCAGCAGCGAGCGAACAATGGAGCTGGAACTGGAGTTGGAGCTGGAGCTGGAGCCTTGCCCTCCCCCCTAAGATGTCTTGTACACGTGTCAAGGCAAACATGAAAGCCAGGCAGAGGCATTAATGCTTCATTACAAGGACTTGCTCCCGCTCCTGCTCCTGCTGCTGTCGCTCGGCGCCGTTGCTGTTGCTGTTGTTGTGTAAGCCGAGCCATTATTAAAATGAACTGTTAATACAAAGACAGCGCAACGCTTGATTTAACTGCACAACAACCAGGGCTGGCAACCAAATTGAATTGAATTTTAAATTAAGAAATCAAGCCAAACGTTTTGCATTGCCTAAAAATCATTTCAATGGAGGAATGTTGCAGGTAAAAGAAATGGAAAATGCTTCATTAGAGAAGCAAATGTTTTCGATGGAAGCAAAGGTGAAATATAATTAATTATAACATGTAAAGTCTAAGAGTAATTAGCTTGATAATTTGTTAAATTAAACAATGAATCAAAAATATTCCATAGAGGATTGAAAATCTGTATTGATTCTTATTCGAAGCATAAACTTTACATTATAATTCAAGCTCTTTCTCAAAGCATATTTCACTTTCTTGCCAATCATGTCATAAATTCTTATCATACATAACGTCCATTCGGCCAAGTCTATTGGAGCTGCCATCTATTACCATTTCACATCACTTCACATTGCTAAGCTACAAATCAAAAGCAAAAATCTGTTCAACCCGAAAAGCTTGTAAATATTTAAAAGGCCTCTTTTCTGCTGCATAAATAGCTCAAGCAGCTGTTGAAAATAATAAAATATACAACAACAAAAAAAAAAGAAGAAGTATGTATATTTAAATGCTCATAAATTTGCGATGCGGATTTAGGTTATTAAACTGTAATAAAAGCAGCAGAGTCACAAAATCAGTGCCTGCTTCTAGGCGCACATATATAACGCTCGCTCATCGCCCCCGCTCCTCGACTGGGCTTCAGCTGCCATAATACTCCAAGTTAACTGTTAAAGCCCCATTGGTTAGCCCATTCCAGTGCGTATTATTAGCATAATAAAAATACAAGCACACACATACACATTCAACACACACACACACATACACATACACCCGCACACACCCTCTGTGCAATGATGAGGGCTAAGCCAGCAGCGATTTGGGCTCTGGAATATTGCCGGACACCAGAGAGCACTGCGTGGACAATATAATTTTATGGCCACACTTTTATTGTGGCAAAGTGTCTTGAGCTTTGAGCTTCTCCGAGGCCAACACCATCATGACCATCATAATCGCCAGCATTATACCCGTAGGGTAGGCGCTGAAAGCCAGCCTGGCATAACATTTAAATATTATGACCATGCATTGCCCCATAAATGATATAGCAAATAATCTGTTCATGCCTTCGCTTCCAATTCCCACCTATTCCCATTTTTGCATTTTTGCTAAAAATTGCTATTAAAATATCATATGCACCTGGCGTCGACTTTCAAGTGCAGCCGCACTTTTATTAAATGCCGGCTCCGACCACAAATTTGTACATACATATATCTGTATATGTGTACATATATGTTCCGTTGCCGGTTCGCACCTGGTTGCAGGTGCCAGCAGGCAGTAGCCAGCAGCAGCTGCTGCCGCATAAAATGGAGAGAGTGTGCGAGTGTGTGGCAACAGCTAGAGCTGAGCTCGTGTCTGGCAAAGGATTCATGGGCAAGCGATAGTTGAGCTTTTGATATATATTTATGAAGTCCATATATTTTACATATTTATATACCTAATATTTATGCTTAGATATATTATATTATTATTATAAATTATTATATATTAATTTTATTGCTACATCATATTTTATTTTATAAGTATATGCTTCTTATTCGAAATCTTTTGTTTCACTATTGGCAAACGCAGTTCATACGATGCATAAAATAAAATACTTGCATTATTTTAGTCTGAGAAATCTTTTACACTGACTCAATATTCAGGTAAATTATCATGTATATTAGCTGTTTTATTTAAAAAGCTTGCAGCAAATACAATGCCGTCTTATACGCAGTAAATTTAGAGAGCTAAATTAAAATTCTTTAAAAATACTTACAAACGAAAGAAATACTTAATTGAAAAATTATATTCAAGCAAGCGAAAAAATGAATAAAAATACATTCAATTTTCGTATTAAATAAATATTTGCCCTTCTGATAATTATCAAAATTAAAATTTATACGTATCATTCTGCGACCTTTTCGTAATAATTACTTCCCTTGAAAGTAAACAAGTCAAAAAAAAAAATAAAAGAAGTACATATAATTTTCATAATGAAATTAGAAATAAACAAAAAAAACAAATCATTGCTTTAAAATTATTTATTATTCTGCCAATAATCATAATTAAAACTGAAATATATTTTCTGGCAAGTTTTTCATAATAAATACCTCACTTAAAAATAACAAACAAATCAATCAAAATAAACAAATATATTTTTCACCTATTCAACATTTGGCATATGTCGTGTCACGGTGTCAGCTCTAATGCAGCATTCCATTTGCGCTTGTTTTAATTAAATATTCCATTTGCCTAAACCAAAACCGAAACGCGCAGTTTGCCTTGGCGCTATGTCTAGTCCGTGTGGGTGTGTTTGGCTAGTGCATAAATTCAGAGCCGGACAGCGGTCAAATGGCCAGAACTGCGTTACCTGTGCTACCTGCACTACCTGTGTGGCCTGTGCATATCCTGACATCAGCTGTAGCCTCCATGCTGCATGTTTGCATTAAGGATTATGTGCGACTGCTCATGGCCGCATTTGCGGACGCACAATCACAACTGAAGTTACCAACTGCCAGAACACCCAGCCCACACCCTGCACACCCTCCGCCTGCTTGATTAACACGTGCTTCTGCGGTCAGACAACTTTAAGGTTTAAAGTGCACCTGACAATATTTTATATTATTTTTTTTTTTTACCCTTTTTTGCTATGCACGTTTGAATTTCAATTAGCCGTAAAACAACATTTGGTGCGTTTGTCGCGAATTCATTTAAAATGCATTGCGACCAAGTAATGAACCACAAACATTTTACAACTGAATAAATAATTTCCACATTAATTGCACGTATTTATTGTAAGCCCTTAATTGCGCATATATAACCATTTACAATTTTTTTTTTTTAATACTCAGTATAAACATCCCAGAAGTGACCAAAAAATCAACTAATTAAAGAGGACAGCCAACTAATTACATTCGGCTATTTATTTAATTTATTATTAAATGATTTTAAATATAAATAAACTCGTTTGAAATTTAAATCTTGATTTTAGAATAAAAAAAAATAAATAAATAAATAAAAAAAGAGAAAATATTGTGAAAAACAACTATCAAAAGAAATCATTTATATTAAACAATTATAATTATTTATTTATTATATTCCAACCATTTTTAATAAATAATAATATAATTTAAATATTTGTATGATTATTTACTAATATATATATTTATAGAAAATTAGCAAAAATTTATATGTATATTATTATTTATTTATAAATTTTATTAATTATCCCATTATATTTCCATTACATTCAGCTCAAAATTTCTTTCCCCCCATTTTATCATTCGCCCAGCCAGATTTAATTTTCACTAATAAAATGTATAATTTTTTGGGCAAAAGGTTTTTTGGAAGCACGTTTATGCCATAAATCATTTATCTATGAAATTCAACACCCATACACGCCCAATTTTCGTTAGTCCAATGAGGCCGAAGCCATAATTAATGAATTCAAAATCCTATTACATTACAAATCATTAAAATTCAATGGAGACGAACATAAATTTCGTGACATTCACTTTACGCACAATTTTTAATGAAAATGTCAAAAGAAAAGGCAAAGAATGAAAATGTTGAAAAAACGACAAAACTTTCCTGCCTCCACAATGGCAACATGCAAAGCAGCGGCGAACCTGCGTAGCTGATGATGATAATGGCGACTGGTGGCAGCCAACGGAAGCGGAAGTAATGCCAAATAAGAAAATGGCAGCGGCAGCCGCAGCGGCAACAGCAACAAAGAGAAATGGAGAAGGCGTCAACATATAATAATAATAATAATAATGCCATCATCAATGCCAAACAAGCAACGGAAAACTCAATCCGAAGTATCGACAAACGGGCAAGTTGAAGTTGGAGATGGAGTTGGAGTTGGAGGGGGTGGCAGTTAGTGGAGCAATGTGAGGGCAGCAACAAATGATGGAAGATGCTTTAAATTAACAAGCAAATGCAAATAAGCCGCAGCCAACGAAAAAAAGAAGAATGAAGCAGCAACGCACTTTGACAGCAATCCGAAGATTGGATGCCCTTAAAATCTATAATTTTATATATTAGTAGAACTAGAAACTTGTCAGGGTTGAAAATGAAGACCGGCCCAGGCGAAATTGAAAATCTTGCAGTACATAAACTCATTGATTGATCAGAATAAATTAAGAAAAATATTTAAAAAAAAAAAATACACAAGAAGCAATATCTAACTGATTTTTTACTCTTGTAAATTACTAAATATTTAAATTTTTTAGTCATGTTTTAGTATTTTTAATATATTAATATATTTTAAATCTCGCAATCGTATTTACTTGTTTCCTCACACAACAGAAATACCCTTTTCGAAGGGTATAAATAGATGGAAATAAATTAGATAAAGGCAAAAGGCAACAAACGCACGGGACTACGCACAGGACAACGCCGCGAGGCGATGCGCAGCACGCGCTGGGATTATAGCATACAAGCAGGACAAAGCTACAGCAGCAGGAAACAACAATAGCCAAAGCCAAACGCAAAAAGGACAACGCGCCCTCTGGCCAAAAAAAAGAGAATGGAAATACATCTACTCGCATTTCCTTTTGTATTGAAGCAGAAGATTTTGCTGGTTCGTTAAATATACAAAAACCATTTTTGCTGGTGGCCAAGTCGAATGTCAATAAGTTAAGTGGGCATGGTCACGTTAAATGGCCCGCCCCCCTGTGTGACTGGCATGCCAAAAGTAGCAGAAGAAGCTGAAGACTTTGTGTGTGCGTGTGATAAATATGATTAAAACATATTCCGAGGCGCGTTGATAAATGTGCAAAGTTTTCTCTTTTGGCCCGGCTTAAAGCACAGTTGGCAGCTGGCTGGATATATAAAGCAGATGCCGATATAAATCCAATTTAGTAGCTACCATAAAAGTGGCAGCGGCAGTGGCGAGGTCTATTCAACTATTTGCATGATAAAAATCTTTCATCAAGCCAAAGCCCGGCCAAGCCATGCCAGAAACAATCTCAGCTGCTGTCTTCGTCGCAGCTTCCCGCCCACCCAGCACCTCCCTTCCGACATCCAGCGCCATGATTTCTGCATAATTCGACGATTGCAGCGTGAAGCGGCGGCGGCTTTGGCCTTTGTGTGGTAAACACCTAAAGTAGTAAACTGGGATTTAAGCACACACACACACACACACACACACACACACACACACCTACAATAATACATATACACACGCTTACACACCAACAAACTCACCTACGTGTCTATAAAAATTTTACGTCGTTGGCAAGGACAAAAACTTTTACCAGCTCTTTGCCAAAGGCAACAGCCAATGCTCAAGTTGTTAAGAGAACGAGAATGGGGGCTGGGGAGCCTTGGTAAGGATATCACCGTTATACAGGATATGCCTTTTATTGCTTGGCAAGCATGGGAAATTGTGCTGCCTGCATACATACATAAATTCTCAGCTAGAGTCTGCAGAAGCAAAAACCCAATAGGGACATTACCCCCTGCTACGACTACTAGAAGAATCTATAGAATATGTAAAATACTTTTCAAAAAGATTAAAATTTTTGCAATTTTAATACGACAACGCAGGCCAACAACAATAGAAGGTGAAGTAGCATACACACACACACACATGCACACTCGCACACTCGCCGGAGTAGACAAAGTCTCTGAGCAAACAACAAAATTTAAAAGTTATGAGCAGGCGGGCGAGGTTTTCAACTGCGTTTGGGTCTCTTCTGTTTGCTCTGTAATTGTTTTTCGAAAAACTTTTATAAGCAGCTGTGTTTATAGCCAAAACTCTGCTCTTTGCCAAAGATTTCCACTTTTCGTTTTATTTTGTGCTCCAAATGGTCGAGTGCCATCTATTTTTATAGATAAACGATAAACGTTTAGTCATAGATACATTTTGTTTAGGTTGCTCAATTGGGTAACAAGTGAATTGGGCAAACACTGCTTTAAGCAAATCGAAATTTGATTCATTTAAGTAGCTTTACTATGAAGTTTCGGTCTAACAATATATAATAAGCCTTCACTACCCTATCAAGGTCCGTATAGGTATATAGCTTATCAGCCCCTTTGGCTTTGTTATGTATTTTTAAACCTTTTTTCACTCTCAATTCAACAATTATTTACTTGTTCAATTGTCGAATAAATACCATACCTTTACCAGTTCCTCTAGAAAACCTTTTCACTTATTACATTCGTTGTTATTCGTAGAGATATGCATTCTTGGCTCAGTTACCTCAAGATTAACTTGGCTTCAAAAACAAACGCTCATTAGTTCCTCTTGAGAACTTTCTCTCTTTGTAATTTTAAAACTTGTCGCTGCCCTAAATCATTCTTACCCTACTAAGCTCCTTGGTCACGCTTTCTCTACAGCTCGCAGCTTGGCCGAACTAATAACTCAGTCAGGCGTTGTCCTGCGTTTCAAATCCGCTTAGGTTCATGAATTTTCAGCAATAGCGTCCACTTCCGCTGGAGCATCCGCTTATTAAGCAGCCCGCGCGAGCACCTTGGCAACTGCCAGTTGGTTGCCTAGCTTATGACCAGCCCAAAAAATATATATTTATACATATATATGAAGGTGGCCAAAAGAAGACGTTAGCTGGCAGCATACAAAGAAATGGAGCTGGCCTCCTGCCCCAACTCCTGGACTTGGCATTTAAGATAAATGATCGCCTGCCAACAATGCGCACAAAGAAGAGTCACAAAAACTTTGGTCACGTTCCTGCTATTTGGCGGCGCAGGCATATGCTACAATGGGGGTGGTTACCATGCTAAGGGGAATGGCTGGGCGGTCGGCTATATGAGGTGGAGGGGGAGGGGCTGGGGCAACGTCTAGGTTGCATTCTACCTTGCCGCAATTTTAATATGAAGCACAAGGTTTTAAAATTCAAGACACATGCAGAAGCTTAAACGTTTTAGAAATCTATTTTTCAAAATGCCAACTCCGGACAGTTGGTAAAGAGGTGGGAGAGGCACGGCATGGCATGGCACATGTGTGCGTGCAAATTGCCAAACGTTGCGCGCA
Organism: Drosophila navojoa; assembly: GCF_001654015.2. The sequence goes on from NW_022045866.1 coordinate 117,259, forward strand.
TTTAATTGAAACGTCTGCATGGCTCCGGCATAGGGAGCGAGGCGAAGTGAAAGTGTTTTCGGCCAACTATGGGAAGAAGCAAACACTTTTATTAGAACAGAAACGTTGCCAAATAAATGCTTATGGGCAGCAGCAAACCGTACAGGATATACAGCTCAATTTTCGAAGCCGGCATCTGCTGCATTTGGTCGAGCGCCTGTTGTGCTGCCTTCAATTTGGTACAGTGTTCATAGAGTATCAACGTGTGCCATATGATCGTGTGCTCCACCCACTGTACGTGCTCCAACTGCTGGTAGAAGTCGTAGAAAGTAAGCAGCTGCATCTGCTCATAAATATCGGACAGCACTGTTGGCGGTATATGCGTGTTCATTTTGTCAATCACACTGACATCCAACTGGGGCAGCTGCAGCTCATTGATCAGCGCCTCACAAGCGACCAGCGACTCCAGTTTGGCCATGCCCTGCAAGCGTTCAAGCACCTGACGCATCGACTGCTCCTCCTCGCTGGGCAAAATGCCAGTGGAAGCATCCAGCGACTGCAGCGCTTGGCCATAGCTGCCACGACAGATGGAGGCGACTATCCCATTGGCCACTCTTCGCTGGTTGGGTGTTAGCGTGTGTGAAAAGGGCATTGGTTAACGAAGGTCAGTTATGCTCACTAGAATATGAAAATTTTCAGGCTAAGCTGATAAGCTTTTGTATTTCTATAATTACCGCATGTATCGTGTAAGCTAAATTCTTAGGTCTGTTTTTTTTTTTTTTTTTTATTATTATTATTATGTATTTTCCATATTATTAATATGCTTTTTTAAGTCTGATGACTTTTTCAAGTCAGCTTGGTTACGTTTAATGCCTAGCAACGTAGGCATGTTTAAAATTACCTTTCTCTAAGCTGCTGTTAAACAAACTGCTGATGATCAGCTGCTGTTATGAACACTGCTGTTAAACTCTGCCACTGCAATCACACACTATCTCTCTCTCTCATTGTGTTTAAATTTCCCAGCTAAGCTGAAATTAATTATGCACAGCTTATGCACACTGTTAAATGTTTCGCTGTTAAATTTACTTCTGTAAAGAGCTGTTCAGCCCAGCAATTGTATTCATTATGTTAGTATTTCCCAACGAAAGCTTGCATTAAAGCTCTTTGCTCCCCACTTTGTTATTATTTCCATTCTTTATATTTTTTTTCCTCTCATATCAACTACTGTGTTAAAGTTGAAAACGTGCCCCAAACTTGACACTGCCTTGCTATGCTTGATGAGGGCAGGCGCGGCTGGCTCCCGGCTACAGGGCCCCATAAATCGCGCCACATATGGGCGACATTACAAGTGGCTGACGTCTGTGCGCCCAATTCAAATGGAAATCAAAGTGGGCGTTCATGAGTTAAACACTCCAGCAATGGCGAGGGGCGGCCAGGTCCTCGGCAGGTCCTGGCAGGAAGTTGAAATGTGACAAAGTCGCTGGCAATGCGCGCACTTGTGGTTTACGACCTGAGCTTCAGCTCTTTTTTGCCCAGACTCAAGTGGGCCAGGGGGGTGGGTGGGCTATAAAATGGTGCAGCGTTTCCGCTTTTGACTGCCACATTGCTCAAAAATTTATTATTCTCGTCTAGATGAGTTCATTATTTTGCAGCATGTTCCGTATGGCATGTGGAATGTGGAATGTAAACTGTAGCAAGCAGAGTGAATGTCGAATGCGAAAACAATTTAATTTTATTGTTTTGCACATAAATTTTTTGGTTTGCCGTACGGCAGAATTATGCATTGTTTTTCACAATGGCTGGAAGACAAAGACGAAATAGAGAAAACTATTTTCTTCACATCGAACAACAAATGCCCTAACACACGTATACATTGTAAATTGGTTTTATTTATAGTTAAATAGATAAACCAAAAGAATTATTAAACATTAATTAAAATATAAATGATTAACAATTAAATATTTTGCAGAATAACATAACTAAAATACCAATAATGGGTATATTTAAAGCGATATACAATACTAACTGTATTTAAATGCAGACTTACCCACTAAAGGCAAATTATATCCCGCTATCTTCCTTCCTTTCTCTCTCCTTCTCTCTCTTTGTCTGTCATTAAAACAGTACTATTAAATAAGTTCGAAAAAGCACAAATAACACATTAAATGAAACCGATTTCACTTAGTTTTATTGATTTCTTCAATCTAGATGCTAAGACAATCCACAAATTCACACACAATTCATGCTAAACGCTTTAAAATCTTTGTATTTTAACTCACTCCAATTTCAAACTATTTTCTACACCCGCAACGCACATCCGACAACGCACTGATCAAAACAAAAGACGCGCACGTACTAAAAAAGCTTAATTCAAATCGCTCTCAGCTGCACACTCAACTCAGATAACGGGATCAAAAGTTTTTTCAGCCAATGACTTTCATTTACTTGACTTCTCCCTGCCAGAGCATGAGCAAGCACAATGCCTGCTCCCTATTGCTAGTAATTCACACATATAACGGGATCAAAAGTGCAAATAGTAAATAATGAACAAAAATGTCCATAATTTGCATAAAATGCGAGGACTTTTTATCTCTCTCTTTCTTTTTGTTTTCATCGGAGCAAATGATTTTTTACTTTATGCTACAGCTCAAATTCCCATTGCAAGTGTATTCAAGGGAAATTCCTTTAAAAATCTGAGACACTCACACATGTGTGATAGAGTGTGGGGAGTGATGAGTGGGTGGGTGGCACAAACCGTTGCCTGTTGGCCATATAATTGAGTCACGTTTGGCCGGGGCTTAAAGGCGCCTCTGTAAAATATTCAGATTTATGCCGCGTATCGGAAACATGTATATAGAATGGATATTTATATATGTATGTATGCGTAGATCCATATAAACAAATTGTTGTGAGAGTGTGTGCTGTGATTTATGTAAGCAATATTCCTGATTGCATATTAGCGTAGTCTGCGATTGAGACTCAACATTTTATGGCGCTTGTGCATGGAATAGACGTAGTTCGAATCTGATGAAAATTTGAGTTATTTTTTCATGTACATCATCAAGATATAGGAGCCACAGACTTTAAATTTTGTTGTATGGATGCGGGAAATAAGCAAAGATTCCGTAGTCAAGCAGTCTTTGACCTCTCTAGTTGAACTTAAACCGTCTAAGAAAATTTAACCACTGCTCTTATCACAGCACACGTTAAAACCACAAATAAACCCAAATAAACCTATTTTGTACGTTGTTATTAAAGTAATATGGACAAACGCTCTGTCTACCATTTCGGGCTACGTGTTTATAATGCCAATTCAAGTTTCGACAACCCTCACAGGAGCCCCCATCCACATGAACACACACAATCATCAATAAACAGAAACTAATACACGAACCGGAATCAAAATGCGTGCTGGCATCCCAAAAAAATAATGTTCCAATACACAGCTCCACAATAGCAAAAAAATTTAATTTATCTGTATCAGTTCCACGTGGAGCCAACTGAAACTCAGGGCAAACGGCAAACGGCAAACGGGAGGATTAGGCAGACGAAGCGGCTTGGCTGGAGGAACTGCAGTGCCGCATGCCGACACAGCTGGAGGAACACATGTTTCAACAAATTCATCTGCCATGTCACAATGCGCAACGGTATGCAGAATTTTTTGGGGTCCACCCCAATGCTATTGACATGGATATGGATATGGATATGGTTTAGAGGGGGTCGTTGCTGCGCTAGTTTCTGTTTTGGCCCGGCTGCACGTGACAAGACTCGACGAAAAGTGAAACTTTCTGTGCAAATATTTTCCAGGCAAACAGCTTGCACTTAAAGTCTATGGCTGTTGCACCCCCCTTTCTGCCCCGCCTACTCGCTCCAAGGCGCCTCCCTTGCCAGACTGTCCCTTTAAGCTGTTTGTGTCATTAATCAAATGGTGCCCAATAGCGCGTCGGCGGCTGCCAACCCTTTCAACCCCCTTGACTGATAACTTTGCCTTTTCATACCCTGTCGGATGCTTGGCTAGGGGGGTTCAATTAGCTGTGAAGCGGTAGATATCAGAAGTAAATATATATCAAAAGGGCTATAGCGTGTCATATTAAAGTAAATCAGTTTCATTCCAAAGGACGGGTTCATAAAATTAGTTTACCATTCCAGTACATTTTATAGTTATAACAGTATAATAGTTCCAGATAGCAGAGAGCACTAAATATGCTAAATCATCTGGCTGCCTGTTTATCTATCTAAATGTTCTTTAGCTTATTACAGGGTATCCACTAGTCTGTCCGCCCAGCTGTTGTCTCGGCTTCCGCTTGTTAGAAACCCATTTTTGAAATATGAACTTTTGGAGTTGTTCTTTCTTCTGCTGACGAATGCCGACAGTCATTAATAAATTAGGGGTTAAAACATTGGTAAGAGCGGGGGGTTGGGTCTTAGGCAGAGCTGGTTGGCGGTGCTGAAAAGTTGTTTATTTAATTGAAAGTGAAACGAGCGCCAACAGATTTGTTTAACTCAATTAAATAGGAGTCGAGAGCAAGGCCGGGGCAGGCTTTGCTTTTACGATCCGGCCAGTTGTCGTCAAGCACACAGTTTTACAGTTAAATTGAATACACACAGTTTTAGTTACACTTTGTTAAATATGAATAAAATTGTTAGCTATTGGTATAAGGGCGACGCGTGCCAGGCGGCGGGCGTGATCAGTCCAGAGGAGAGCGAAATACTGAGCTCCAGCGGAATTGTTGATGAAACTGTTTCGACAGAGGAGCCTGATCTGGATCTGCCCTACCAGCAACTGGAGGCGATTAAGCAGCGTCTGAAGGAAATGCGAGCCAAGCTGATATACACACCGGCCGATCCGTGCGAGCAGGAAGACGACGGCACTCCGCCCGGCGAGCCAGCTGACTTCCTCACCCAGAAGCAAATCCAATTGCAGCAGCTGCGTCGCAGCAATTGCCTGTTGCGCTGCCAGCTGCAGAGTCGTGTGCAGCATTTGCATAGAGCACGCAAAGAGCTGCTCCTGGTGGAGAATATGCGCTGTCAGCTGAACAAAATGCTGGACAAGATGGTCAACGAGATGAACATCTTGGAGGAGTTCAAAGTCTCGACACAGCATCACTTCGGGCTCTGCATCGAACGGAGCGAGCAGATCAAGATGAGCAAAATTGACACCCATGACTTCGGTGAACTGCTGAATGAGAAGACCCTACGTATGATGGGTCGTGTGCGTCCGCTGGTGCCCCTCCGTTGCCATTTGCACGTGCGATACAATCTGAATGTGGAGCTCATACTCTTACGCATCTTTCTACAGTCGCTCTTTGGCAAGTTCTCTGAGGACTGGAAGTTATGCATGCGCATCAAGTAAGTTTCTATAGATAGATGCATTGAAACATAGATACATAGATACATGCATAGATAAATAGATACATAGATACATACATACACAGATTCATAGATACATAGATACATATGTCTTTATATTTCTTCATATTTACAGGAATTCTCGCAAAAAGAAACAGAAGCGCGCAGCTCAGAAGGAATCTAAAAAGTTGTTGGCCATTGGCAATTAAAATGCTCTGACCCGAGTCTCGGTCATTAAATGTTTCACATTTTACTTTTTCATTTCATTTCATTTTCATTTTCGTTTGCGTTTTATTGGCTGAGTTTTTGGCGCTCGGCTCTAATTGCTTTTGAAATGTCGCTCAATTAAGATTATTGGCGCTTGGCGGCTTTTATGGCACTTCTGTGGGCTGCTACCGCCCCCCGCCCCCCCTCTCTCTCTCCTTTCTCCATCTCGCTCACAGTCGTAATAATTATAAAATTTCAAGAGAAATTGGCTCAGAAATTGCTTCAGATTAATGACGTGCGCTTTTATTTGACGGCGTTAAAGTTACAATATCATAGCAGCAATCCGGCTCGCCCTTGCTCCCTGCTCATCCCTCAACCACATCCTGCCACTCGCCACATTCTAATCCTGCCACACAAATGTACGCATTCCCACCAGGATAAGAAGCTGCAGCTAAATACGAAACGGCATCAGATAAAAACAAAGCAGATTTGTCTCCCACACACAGAAAAAAAAAACAAAAAATACCCTGAAAAATCCCAACAAAAAAATAGAAACGAAAATGGAGCTCTTGACAGCCCGCAGCTAAGCCAAAGGCAAGCCAACACATTGACATTGGGCTCCACATCCTCCAGCTCCGCCTCCTACTCCTTCTCCACTTTGTTTAGCCTTGTCGAACTGCGTAAAAACTCAATTGCCGCGCATTGCCAGACACAGGCACCAAAAGGCACAAACTATGCATTGAGATCGGACTCTCTCTCTCTCTCTCTCTCTCTCTCTCTCTCTCTCTCTTTCTCTTTGTTTTTTTTTTTTTT